>PVKV010019340.1:0-42468 GCA_004027835.1 Alouatta palliata
CCCCGTCTCTACTAAAAATACAAAAATTAGCCGGGCATGGTGGCACGTGCCTGTAGTCCCAGCTACTCGGGAGGCTGAGGCAGGAGAATTGCTGGAACCCAGGAGGCGGAGGTTGCGGTGAGCCGAGATCGCGCCATTGCACTCCAGCCTGGGTAACAAGAGCGAAACTCCGTCTCAAAAAAAAAAAAAAAAAAAAAAACAAAGCCAAGCCTTGACCTCTATCTCATACTGTACACAAAATTATTTTGAAATGGAGCATAGTATTAAATGTGAAAGTCAAAATAATAAAGTGGCTGGATGTGGTGGCTCATTCCTGTAATTCTAGCACTTTGGGAGGCTGAGGCAGGAGAATTGCCTGAGGCTAAGAGTTCCAGACCAGCCCGAGTGACACAGCTGGCACTTTGTCTCCACTAAAAATAAAAACAATTAGCTGTGTGTGGTGGCATGCACCTGTAGTCCCAGCTACTTGGGAGCTGAGGCAGGAGGATCACTTGAGCCTGGGAGATGGAGGCTACAATGAACTATGATCACAGCATTGCACTCCAGCCTGGGTGACAGAATGTAAGACCTTGTCTCAAAAAACAATTAGATAAGTAAAATAAAAGGGGACATGAATTTAATGAAAAGACTGCTCAAGAGTAAAGCATTCATTAGATAAAAATGCTTATATTATTATTTTTATTTTAGTAATTAATAAGTCTTTTTTGAAAAAGTATTGGCCTAGTGGATCATGAGTTCCTTATTGGATAAAAATCTTTGTGTCACACAGTATCTCCCATTACTACTCCTAAATCACACCAAAACACAAATTCATGTAGTTCCCAACATATGAAGAGCTTCTGTTCTCAAAAACATTTTCATGCACTTTTTGTCGTTTGAATGCACTGTGGACTTCTGGGAACCAGTTTTTAAATTCTTCCACTATTTATGACATTGTTCTGTGGAAAATGCAATCTGGATGATACAGTAGTCTCCCCTTATCTGGATTTTCTCTTTACTGTTTTGGTTACCTGTGGTCAACCATAGGCTGAAAATAGTAAATGAAAAATGTTAGAAATAAACAACTCCTAAGTTTAAAATTCCATACCACTCCAAGTAGTGTCATAAAATCTTGAGCTTTCTTGCTCAGGTGGACATGAATCATCCTGTCCCGTGTTTCCACCCTGTATATACTTAACAGCCCTCTTCACGATCGGATCAACTGTCCAATATTACAGTGCTTGTGTTCAGGTCACTCTTATTTTACTTAATAATGGCCCCAGAGAGGCGAGGGCAGAAAAAATAATAGTAGTAACAATGGCCCCAAAGGGCAAGAGTAGTCATGCTGGCACATTATTCTAATTGTTCTATTTTATTATTGTTGCTGTTGACCTCTCACTGTGCCTAATCTACAAACTAATCTTTATCACAGGTATATATGTGTAGGAAAAAACGTAATAAATATAGGGTTTGGCACTACCCTCAGTTTCAGGCATCTGCTGGGACTCTTTGAAGGTATTCCCTGGGGATAAAGAGAGATTACTATACTTAAAATTCCAGTAGAACACGTCTTCCCTCTTCTCCGCAGCCAGGAGAAAACAGGCACTGGGTGATGGGGCAATAGCTGTGGAGACCAGAAGCAGCTGGAGGGAGGTGTGGGCAGGACTCAGGACAAGCAAGGCAAGGGTACCAGTAGACTGGTACCAATATACTATTAATTGGTCTTATCTCACTCTTCACTTTCCTTGCTGAGAGTTTTATTCTTAACTGGGTCCTAAATATGATCTGTGAGCATCTAGCTTATTACTCATTCATAAAATTTGAGTTGGAGTAGGGTGTATATATAAGGTCCTTCCAGAGCCAAAACATGATTCCAAGCCATGATTCTTGCTTTCAGAGTTTATGTTTCCAGTCCAGATTTCTCTTCTTAGCTCCAGAAGCATATTTTCAACTGTCTCATAGACATTTCTGAATGTCCCACAGGCACTTCAAAATCAACACATAGCTACTACTCTCCCGATCTCATCCACTCACCCAGCTATCCTCCTCTATTTCCTATTTCACATACCAGTGGCTCCAAGCACTGTCACCCGCCCCCACCCAGAACCTCTGAAATCATTTTGGTTTTCTTCCTCTCCATCAGGCCTCACATCCAGAATTAACTATGCCTCCTCAATCTTTCTCAAATTGTTCCCTTCTTCTCTTCCTTATTTCAAACTTCATTTCTCATCTGAAAGATTGCAAGAGCCACCTCACCCATCTTCCATCTTCAAAACCTCTCCTAGTTCAAATTCATTCCTTACTCTTTCAGTCATCTTTCCAAAAATATAAATGTAACCTCACTCCAGTTTGAAAACTTTAAATGGCTCCTCCATTCACAAAAAGAAAAATTCAAAATCTCTCAGAATTAACTTCAGGTCTCAACTCAAAGATCAGTTCCTCTGAAAAGCCTTGTCTATCTGAAATTGACCTCCACCATAACTCTATCACCTGCTTTGTTAATGGTTCTTATCACAGTCTATAATTCCCTTGTCTGTTTATGGTCATTACATGCCCTCCCATCTCCCTTTTTTTTTGAGACGTGGTCTCATTCTGTCACCCAGGCTACAGCACAGTGGCACGATCTTGGCTCACTATAGCCTTGACTTCCGGGCTCAGGTGATTCTCCCACTTCAGCCTTCCGAATAGCTAGGACTATAGGTGTGCACCACCATGCCCCTCATCTTCTGCCTCTCACTTGCTTTCCAGCTTTATTTCTACCACTCCTCACTAAATATTTTGTGGTTTAATCTTCAAAAATCTCTCTTTCTCCAAATAAATTATTTGCACTTTTTAATATTTATTTATTTATTGAGGCAGAGTTTTGGTCTTGTTGTCCAGGCTGGAGTGCAATGGCATGATCTCAGTCCACTGCAACCTCTGCCTCCCAGGTTCAAGTGATTCTCCTGCCTCAGCCTCCCGGAGTAGCTGGGATTACAGGCACCCACCACCATGCTCGGCTGATTTTTGTTTTTACTAGAGATGGCGTTTCACCATGTTGGCCAGGCTAGTCTCAAACTCCTGACTTCAGGTGATCTGCTTGCCTCAGCCTCCCAAAGTGCTGGGATTACAGGCGTGAACTACTGTGCCTGGCCTTATTTTATTTTTAAAACTTGTTCTCTTTACCTGAGATGCACCTCTACTCCTGTCCACTTACCAAACCCTAATATATCAGGATGTGTCTGAAGTGACCTCTAACATGAAGTCTACCTTCACTCCATCCTCAATATTGTTCCTTTTAAATGTCTTAGGCAAGTAGAATGGTATCTAGCACATTGTAGGTACAAAATATTCATCAGCTGTGCTATCTAGCTGCCTCATTCTATGAAAGGCTGAAACAAAAATAGTTTGAAGCAATTATAGACCAAAAGCATGAATGTTTACCATCCTTTTTCTTCACTGCCTTCTGAGATGCCTAGCAGAGGACAGCATAAGCTGAAAAAGTCCCCATTCTTTAATTCATAAAGTTCATCATTAGTTCATATCTTTTTCTTTTTGACTTCTCGGGCTCATCTCTACTAAAAATACTTTTTTTCTTGTTCTTTCTTTTCCTTTTCTTTCGCCTTCCCTCCTTCCTCTCTCTCTCTCTCTCTCTCTCTCTCTCTCTCTCTCTGCCAAGGTCTTGCTCTGTTGCCAAGCTAGTGTGCAGTGGCAGGATCAGGCTCACTGCAGTCTCGACTTCCTCACTTCAGGTGATCCTCCCATCTCAGCCTCCCAAGTAGCCAGGACTATAGGCGTGTGCCAAGCCCAGCTAATTTTTTTGACTTGATTTATTTTTTTAGTAGAGATGAGATTCTGCCATATTGCCCAGGGTGGTCTAGAGCTCCCAAGCTCAAGGAATTGTCTGCCTCCCAAAGTGCTGGGATTACAGGTGTGAGTGAGCTACTGTGCCAGGCCTTAGGGCATTTCTTTTCTTTGAGACGGAGTCTTGCTCTGTCGCCAGGCTGGAGTGCAGTGGCACAATCTTAGCTCACTGCAACCTCTGCCTCCTGGGTTCAAGCGATTCTCCTGCCTTGGCCTCCCAAGTAGCCAGGACCATTTGGGAGGCCAAGGCAGGTGCACGCCAACACACCCAGATAATTTTTGTATTTTTAGTACAGAAGGAGTTTCACCATATTGGCCACGATGGTCTCTATCTCTTGACCTCGTGATCTGCCCGCCTTGGCCTCCCAAAGTGCCGGGATTACAGGTGTGAGTGAGCTACCATGCCCGGCCTCAGGGCATATCTTTTTTTTTTTTCTTTTTTTTTCAAGACGGCATTTCACCATGTTGGTCAGGCTGGTCTTGAACTCCCAACCTCAGGTGATCTGCCCGCCTTGGCCTCCAAAGTGCTTGGATTACAGGCGTGAGCCACCACGCCCGGCCGGGCATATCTTTATAAGCAACTTTTAAGTCCACAGCCTTAATACATTATTGAATTATCTGGATCTCAGATTTTCAGTCTTTTAAGGACAACTATGCTACTGGGTCCCCAGTCAAAGCCACCTTGATGACAAGAAGATGAGACTAAGTGGAAGAAACGAGAATCAAATACAAATCTGTGCCCAGATCAGCACAATTTACAGAAATGAAGACCACATATATAACTTAAAATTTTCTTTTCTTTTTTTGAGACGGTCTCGTTCTGTCAGGCAGGCTGGAATGCAGTGGTGAGATGACGACTCAAGGCAGCCTCCACCTCCCACTCCAGCAATCAATCCTCTCACCTCGGCCTCTGGAGTAAATGGGACCACATGCACGTACTACCATGCCTAGCTGACTTATTTATTTATTTACTTTTTGTTTTCCTATATTGCCCAGGCTGGTCTCTCATGCTGAAGTGGTCCTCCCACCTTTAGCCTCCTAAAGTACTGGATCACAGGTGTGAGACACTGTGCCTGGCTTACATTTTCTTTACTGCAATATATCCAACATATTTCAATGTGATCAGGGAGGTGTTTCACATTCCTCGAACTCTAACACCCGTGCGTATTCTGCACTTCGTTTGTAGCCTCATTTCAAGTGCTCAGTGGCCCTAAGTGGCAAGGGGCTACCTTCTGGATAGAGCAGGTTAGGTCCTGAGCTTTTCCCATTCTGAGTCACTAGTCCTACTAGACATTCTGAGAAAAAAAAAGGGAAAGCCTTTGTGAAACTTCCTGAGGACGCACAAGAGCATATTAATATGAGTTTAGAACTTTGGTTGACGCAGCTTCCCGTATTTGATTCTTTCCCTCCTCCTCCTCTCCAGGAACTCTCTGTGTGACACTGTAGAACTTACTACTCGTTCTAATTCGAAGATGAAGGGAATATGAGAGCGGAGGTTCTGCCTCAAGCACTTTCTCAAACTTTTGCGGAGGGGTCGGGAGAAGGCAGACTTTCAGGTCCCACCTGAGACAGACTACGGGCTGGAAACAGTCAAGGGGAAATTATGACCTAGACAGCTTTTGCTAAAATGCCAGCGGTTACCGCCATCGGTGTTCCGTCAGCTTTATCAGGAAGTTCCAGGGCACCGTTTGTTCAAAAGTAACGTCAGCCCGTGTTCCAGAATTCGCGGACTGCCATCAGTCCTAACCTACACATGTGGGCGAACGCTCCACAAATATTTCAGCGCCTGGGTCAGGCATCAGGAATACACTAGCGGTTAAAACGGGTGGGACGCAGTCTGGGAGGGAAAGGGGGTACTGGGCACACGTTTTCGTCGGCTCTGGGCTAAGCACCTCTCGCCGCATTACACCGGGCGGGTACCGCTGTTGGGAGAAGTACTCGGTACTTCGCAGTCCAGTACCAAGCGGCTGAGTAACCGGTTCCAACCCAAGGCAGCGACTCACGCGAGCCGTACTGAGCGCAGCGCTGTGGGGAAAACACGGTGCACGCGTGGGTGCCTCAGCCCCCAGGCAGCGCCTCCAGCGACGCCGTTCCGGGAAAGAGCGGCCGCCGCGACCTCAGGCGGCGGGAAAGGCGGGACCTCACACTGCGCCGGAAGCGGCGCCTCGTGGGCTTAGGGTCTCTCCGGGTTCTTCCTCGCGCCGTCTACGCCGCATTACCCACGAGAGCATCGCCGCCCGAGGTACCACCCACCGCCCGGAGCTTCCCTGACCGAACGGTGGCACCATCTGACACCCACTGCTAAGCGTGAGAGGACCCGGGTGGTAATTGCCGGGCCGCCGGCGGCCTTATGAACTACGCTTCCCGTGAGGCTTCGCGGCGGCCGGCGGCTGGTGCGCAGGCGTGCGCACAGCGTGCGTGGTGGCGTCAGCAGTTCTAGAACGTTGCTGTGGTAGCGCTCGGGCGCCATGTTAGGACGAAGGGGAAGGAGCAGAAGCGCTTAAAGCGGCGGGAGCGGTGCGGGAGAGGGGTTGGACCCAAGGCTGAGGCAGGCCCCCCCCTCCCTCCCGCCTCAGTGGATCATGCCCAGGGCGGCAGCGGCGGCGGTTGCGGGGGGGAAGTGACTGGGCGGTGCCGGCGCAGGAGACGATGCCGTTGTAAGTAATTTGTATTCTTTTTCTTTCGCACGCCGGCTGGGCCTTGAGGGGCGTCCGGGAAGGGAAGAGGTAGGCGGAGAGGGTGGCACGCGAGCCCGACCCTCCCCGCTGGTGGGAGGTAGGCACAACTGGGGACCTTCCTGTTTCTTCGCCCGCTGCCGCCGCACTTCCCCCATGTGCAGGGTTCCCGCGTCCCCCGACCCTTCCTGGCTGGGTCCGCTGCCGTCGGGTCGGGGGCCTTCCCCTTCCGGAAGAGCTGGAGGAACCTCTAACTCACCTGGCAATTCTAGCTTCTCCGCCCCGTCCACGAAGAAAACCAAAACAAAACATTGCCCGGCGGCGGGGAACCGAGACCCAACTCCATGCGGGATCAGCACTTGGGGTTCGGGCTCGCTCTCTGCGACCCTTGGGCCCTTTCGCTGTTGCTTCTCTGTTCCTGGTCTGCCTCCGCTTGCTCACTCTGTTCCTCCCATTTCCAGATGCCTGTGTGGTGCGCCCGAGTTAGCCCCCTTCCACTGACCTTGTTTGAATGTAGGAGCACAAGTTAAAAGTCTAGCTTTGAGCGTGGGGCCCCCCTGCCTCCACGTCCGCCCCAGTCCCCCTTAGCATTCGCGGTCGGAGAAGGGGGCACTTACCAGGGTGCCCTCCTCCGAAACGACTTAGGAATTGCTTTTCCTGTTTTATTTTGATGGGGTAACCGGGTTTCATTCTGCTTCCTTCTTTCTCTATCTCTGGTGATACTTTGTTGGTGGTGGTGGTGGTTGTAGGCTTAAAGCTAGTCCCTATGCTTTCTAATCCCACTAGGCCTTTTTCTTTTCTTAGAGGGTTTTAAAAAAGTTTTTCTTCCCTCTCCCTTTCTTTCTGATAATGAGATATAGTTTGGCAGCTCGTTGCCAGTAGATGACAGATTATTTTTTCTGCAAATATACAGCATTGTAGAGGCCTGAATAGTGAGACTGCATTTCTTCCATTTTTGAAGATTGAAGTGTAAGAGTGGCTCTTTGAGACCAGGGACGAGTTTTCTTCGTCTTAGTAGCCTCAAAACGCAACATGTAATTGACAGTCAAAGTTTTGGTTAAATTCAGGATAAAGATTTTTGTGGTTTCTAGACATCGAATGTAGTAACTCAGGTGCATTTTTTTTTAAGGATAATTTCTTTTTTTGCAAATAATCCCCGATTATAGTTTTATAATTATATATGTATATGGATGTGTTTCTTTACAGGCGAGACTCTTAACTTGGACACAGACCTTAATTTTCTATCGCAATTTATGTATTTTAAAAGGATTTTTTATGATTCCAGGAATTCCTTCTCATGTCTCAACCCCACTCACCCACCCTTGTTACGTTATTAAGAAGTCTATTACATTATTACTTCTGTGATGAAAACGTTTGTTAGACTTAATTAACTATACGTGTCTAAAATCTTGGAATCTGTGTAATTTCTGTTGACTGATTTTTCCCTTGCATGGAATGGTAAGCGACCCTCGGAGAACTTACTCTGAGCAAGATTTTTGTGGTGTTTCTCAGTTCAATAGGAAATAAATGTTTGCAGTGATGCCATGTGATGACTGCATTATTAACAGTTAACATTTTGCTGTTTTTGAAAAGGGACTTTTTTCTCTGATAATCATACCAGCATTAAAAGTGATAGATGTACATCTTAAAAGGCTTCAATGAAGAAATAACATTAAGCAATTTGTAACTTATTTCTAGGAATTAAAAGTACTTTTATACCTTCTTTCCCCCAACATTCTTTGAAGAGGGAAGGTATACATTTCCCTGAAAGACTTTAGGTATTTCAAATTCTTTGCTAGTTAGTTCAAGTGTTTAAAATGGAAGACAGGGCCAGGTGCGGTGGTTCACGCCTGTAATCCCAACACTTTGGGAGGCCCAGGCAGGTAAATCGCTTGAGGCCAGGAGTTTGACACCAGCCTGGGCAACATGGCGAAACTTCATCTCTACATAAAACACTTAAGTTAGCTGGGTGTGGTGGCTCATGCCTGTAGTCCCAGCTACTTGGGAGGTTGAGGTGGGAGGATTGCTTGAGCCCAGGAGGTTGAGGGTGCAGGGAGCCTTGGTCATGCCACTGCACTCCAGCCTGGGCAAAAGAGTGAGACTCAAAAACTAGGTATACGATAATTACTACAGAGACCAAAGAATGCCTAAAGAAAAATGGGGCTTCTTCTTGATTAATTTGCTTTCTTTTTCATGTACTATTGTCACACTGTCATAAATTTTGATTTTTTGATGTATCGGATTGTGATTTCCCAGCTATATCGTATTTGACTTTCATTTTTGGTATACCTGTCCTAATGTTAAATTTGGATGGGTGAGTGGCATTGGGGCATGGACCCTAGGTGAGTTGTCAGAATGGATTTAAATCAGAATTATTGAAATTTATGGTATTACAGAACATTTTGATCGTGTCCGTATTTTGTCTAAATTTCCTATGTAGCTACATACATACATTTGAAAAGATAATAGTCTGATTTAAGAGTCGTGGTGGTGAAGCTTCCAAAAATTTTGATAGCCTTTGGATCTATTAAATACAGAGTTTCTCACCTAGTCATTATTGACATTTATGCCAGTTTCATTCCTTGCAGGTGCCTGTCCTTGTTTATTATTATTATTATTATTATTATTTTATTTTATTTTTTTCAAGATGGGGTTTCACCATGTTGGTCAGGCTGGTCTTGAACTCCCAACCTCAGGTGATCCGCCCACCTTGGCCTCCAAAGTGCTTGGATTACAAGCGTGAGCCACCGCGCCCGGCCGTGCCGGTCCTTGTTGTAGGGTGTTTAACAGCATCCTTGGCTTCCACCTGCTGGTTTCCAGGTGCCCCACCCCTTCATTCCCCCAGTAATGACAACCAAAAATGTCTCTAGACATTGCCAGATGTACCCTGGGGTGCAAAATCTCCTGGTTGAGAACCACGGCATTAATGAAAAGTGTGATGCCCTTATGGGAACTAGAAGTACTTCTGCCCTACTCTGTTGGTCAGATCATTTTTGACATCAGCTCAGTTCTGGCTATCACATGTATGATAAAAAGACATAAAGGAGAGTAATCAGTAGCAGTAGCATTTATGATGCCACATGCATAAAATGTTGTTGAAGTTACTGAAAGAGATATTAAGCAAGATTTAGGTGAGACAATAGCTTTCTTCTCAAATATTTGCAGATGCTGCGCAAAAAAGAGGGAATTGGAGTAGTTCTGCATCATAACAAGCAGAACTGGTACCTACGAGTGGATGGTGATACTGTGTAACTGTGTTTCCCAGAGCATGATCTGTGGATGCCTGGGGAGGGGGACCACTGAGATCTTTCAGAGGGCACATAGCGTCCAAACTGTTTTCATTTTATTGAGATGTTTTGTCCTTCAGCTTTTGTACTCATGGTCAAAAGCATTGGTGGGAAATGCTGCATCCATCACAGACACAATCAAGGCGAGGACCCATATTATATATAATCATTTTATTTCTTTTTTTTGATCATTTTGTTTCTTAATGACTGCACACTCCTAGTTTAAAAAGTTTTTGATGAAGCAGTAGAAGGAGGTTGATTTTATTAAATCTTGACACTTTGTCTTTTTAATGCACCGTGACCATGGAAAGTAATTGTCAAGCTGCGTACTGGGGCGTATTACAGTGCTTTTGAGGAGGAGCACTAGTATGTTGATTTGTGAGCTCAAGTAGTGCTTTTATGGTGCTCCATTTTTATCTGAAAGAACAAGTGATGAACTGTGGGTATTCGTATTTGAGCATTTAGGAGACATGAGAGTAAAGCGAGCCTGTCACTTCAAGGTAAACAGCTGATTCTGTTCGTGGCCAGTGAAAAATTTGAGCTTTCAAGCAAAATTTAGAATTTTAGAAAGCTTGTTTTTCCATCATAAGCTTATCAGTTTCCCACTACTTAAAAGATGTTTCTGCTGATATTGGTGGTAATATTAATGCATGTAGTTTTGATGCTGTATAATGTGTGCTTAAAAAAAGAATAATATTTGTTAACATCTGGTAGACCTGTATAATTCAGTGAACCCATTTTTTCCAAATGACCAGTCATGATGTAATAAAATCATATGTGCATTCAAGGGTACATTCAGAGTGCAAGGTAAACCAGATTTTAATACAACAGAGTACTGAGGGTTTATTAATAGGGTTTTAACTTTCATATTGTAACTAATCTTTGTAAAACTGCCACTTGTGGAGTTCTGGTGTAGTATCAAAGAAGACTACCCACAATTAATTGAAACGACTAAATACTCCTCTTTTCCAATTATAATGTTGCTCCCAGCACTTTGGGATGACAAGGTGGGAGGATTGTTGGAGCTTACAAATTCAAGACCAGCCTGGGTGACATAGCTGTCTCCATAAAACAAACAAAAAGAAACAGTTATAATGTTGGTTTGATGCCAGATTTTCTTCATATGCTTCAACTAGAACAATTTATTGCAACAGATTGAATGCAGAAGCAACTGTGAGAATCAAGCCATCTTTGATTTAGCCAGAATTAAAGAGATTTACAGAAATGCAAAAGAATGCCATTCTTACTAAATTTTTTGTTTTGGAAAGCAGTTTTTTAAAGCTGTGTTAACATGTAGTGAGTTTCTTGTTATTTAAATGAACAAATACTTTAAAAGTTTTTCAGTTATAATTGCCAATGCAGTGGATATTGGTAATCATAATGCATCTAAATAAGAGCTCTTGGGAGTGTTCAGTATATTTTAAGAGTTGTAAAGGGTCCTGAGACCAAAATGTTTGAAAACTTGAGAAATCCTGCTTGAGAACAGCTGCCCCAAGATGAAGTAGACTTTTCAGTGCTGGTGTGAGTTGCCCATGCAGCATCTCTGGTGGGTTTTTTTTTTTTTTTGAGGTGGAGTCTCACTCTGTCGCCCAGGCTGGAGTGTAGTGGTGCAAGCTCAGCTCACTGCAACCCCTGCCTCCCAGGTTCAAGCGATTCTTCTACCCAGCCTCCCAAGTAGCTGGGATTATAGGCACGTGTCGCCATGCCTGGATAATTTTTGTGTATTTAGTAGAGGGTTTCACCATGTTGGCCAGGCTGGTCTCGAACGCCTGTCCTCAGGTGGTCCGCCTGGCCTGGCCTCCCAAAGTGCTGGGATTACAGGCCTACCACACCTGGCCTCTGGTGGTGTTTTGAACACTGTCTGAGGATGAACTTGGACCTCACCCCACCCCAACCCTCTGATTTGTTGTCAGTGAAAAACAATGTATTAGATTACTTTTAGGAAAGATAACAGAACTGTGAAATATTTTGTCTCACATTTTAAAATTTGGGGATTCTGTGGTGAATTGTTGCTCAGTAAATGTTGGTTATGGTTTTGAGATGTGTTTTGCCTTAAACATGTTTTCAGTTCATACTTTTTAATAGAGAAGTTGGAAGGTAAGGTACTGGAGTTGAGTAAATGTATGAACCTACTCAGTTCCTCACCTTCTTAAGGCAGAAGCCAGTTCTGGCTGGATAACAACTTTAAAAATGTTTTGGTTCATCCGAATACTCTATTGAGTAAATAAGTCAGCTTTAGGTTAATATTACAATTAAATTTCAACTTTAATTTTATCTAGGAAAGTTTATAAAGCTACTTTCAGGTAAAATGAGACCATTTGGATTCTTAGCTAGTTCTCATTTTGGGGGAGGGTATGTGCGTCTCCTTTATTCTGTATGTTCTGTATGTTCAGGGTTCTAATTACATAGCAGCTTTTAAATAATTTGACAATGCCAGTTTATGATTTACAAAGCAGTAACATGATAGGAGGTTCCCCTAAAAGTTGGGGCTTAAAAGAATACCTGACCAAGTTCATCAAGGTGCTAAATTGTAGATTAAGGCTTAAATCAGCTCTTGATTCCATGTTCCATTCTCATTCCAGTACATTGTACCATCTCCTATGGACACTGTAGGGAATCATGTGTGGTTAGTTCAGTTGGAGTTTTGAGACCAGGAACTCACTGTTGCCCAGGTTGGAATGCAGTGGTGCAATCATGGCTCACTGCAGTCTTGACCTCTCAGACTCAGGGAATCCTCCCACCTCAGCCTTCCGAGTAGCTGGGACTACAGGCATGTTCCACCACACCTGGCTAATTTTTGTATTTTTTATTGTGACAGGGTTTTGCCATGTTGCCCAGGCTGGTCTCAAACTCCTGGGCTCCTCCCACCTTGGCCTCCCAAAATGCTGGCATTACAGGCATCAGCCACCATGCCTGGCCAGTTGGGATCTCTATATATAGTTTCAAGTACAATTAATTTTCAAGCTCAATTTTTTTGTGTGTATAACATTTAAATCTCAAGTTATTTACATGGTGAAGAAAAAGTATATGTCCAAAAGTATATAAACAAAAGTAACATATAATATATACTTGTAGTATACACAGGATGTAACATACTGTAGAACGTGAGATCTTGTGTATCGCTTAACGATATATTCCGAAAAAATGTATTAGGTGATTTCTTCGTGGGAACAATATACTTAAACCTAAATGGTATAGCCTACCATGCACCTAGGCTTTATGATATGGCCTATTTCTCCTAGGCTATAAACCTGTACAGCGTGTTATTGTACTGAATACTGTAAGCAGTTGTAACACATTAGGAAGCATTTGTGTATCTATGTATTTGTAAACACAAAAGGAGTAGTAAAAGTATGGTGTTACGCTCTTATGGGACCACTGTTCTATACGTGGTCCATCACTGACTGAAAATACTGTTATGTGGCATATGACTATACTTTTAGTGACTTTATTTGTGTGTATAATCTTTTTTTTGAGACAGAGTTTCGCTCTTGTCACCCAAGCTGGAATGCCATGGCGCAATCTCGGCTCACTGCAACCTCCATCAACTGGGTTTAAGCGATTCTCATGCCTCAGCCGCCTGAGTATCTGGGATTACAAGTGCATGCCACCACACCTGCCTAATTTTTGTATTTTTAGTAAAGATGGGGTTACACCAGTTTGGCCATGCTGCTCTTGAACTCCTGACCTGAGGTGATCCACCTGCCTCAGCCTCCCAAAGTGCTAGGATTGCAGCTGTGAGCGACTGCACCCAGCCATTTGCGTGTATATTCTTCTTTAAAGCCATGCACAGAGTTGCCACTTACAGACCCCAGTTTGTGGCTGGTGCCTTTGGTGGGAGTTGCCGTTTTAATTTCGTTAATCTTTGGACTGTATGTAGGCCTGCTGCACTGTAAAGCGTTCTCATGTGTGGAAACTTAAGGGTTTGGGAAAGAAAAAATTAAAGGCGTTTTGTTAGATTTCTTTCTTCTCTTTTAGAGAATTATTTTTCAAATTTATATTCCCTCTATAGTTTGTCCAGAAATTGGCTTCTTGCATTTTATAACAGTTTTTATAATTTTAAGGTTGATCAAGGATAGTGTTCCTGTTATTCTGATGATTAGAAACATTTAAATTGTATTTCCTGGAATTAATGTATGTAATACTATGACTTACTATAATTTTGACTATTTTCTGATACATTTTCATACTTTTTCAGGTTCTGTTTCCTACATTATTAAATTTACATTTCCTTCATTTTCAAGTTGTACTTGGCAAGTTGATGTAGGACTGCACAATTTGCCTTTTTTTTTAAGTTTCTCCTAGTTAGAGAGAGAGGGACACACACACACACACACACACACACACACAAATACAAAAAATACATGTGCTGGCATGCAAAGGGGCAGTTGGAAGTACCCTTAGGAAGTGAGGAAAAATAACTTGGCCATTGTAGTAACTGAAGAGCAAGTACCCTTTCTCTGCATAAGCAACCTTGAATTTTCAGTTTGGCCTTGGGCTTTATCATACATACTTTATTCCCCTTCACCATAAACAAACTATTACATCATCGTTGAGCCTCTGCTGCTACTTTACTAAATATTGGCTGGATGGCCCACCTGGAATACATTTTTAAGAATATAGTCGGGTTCAGGCCGGGCGTGGTGGCTCACGCCTGTAATCCCAGCGCTTTGGGAGGCTGAGGCGGACAGATCACGAGGTCAAGAGATTGAGACCATCCTGGCCACCATGGTGAAACCTCGTCTTTACTAAAAAATACAAAAGTTAGCTGGATGTGGTGGCTCACACCTGTAGTCCCAGGCTGAGGCAGGAGAATTGCTCGAACCTGGTGGCGGGGAGGTTGCAGTGACGCGCCACTGCACTCCAGCCTGGCACCTGGTGACAGAGCGAGACTCTGTCTAAAAAAAAAAAAAAGAATATAGTTGGGTTGTAAATATTTTTAGTACCACTTGCACAGAGCACCGTGTGGTGGGCCAGTTAATCATCCTTTTAATTTCTTAGCAAATACATATTTTAGCGATATGCTGGCCTCTAAGCTGCTATCATTATATGCTGAATACCTTGTGAAAAAGGAGATTGTATTATTTTGGCTAAGAATTAATATTTAATGCACATTGAGATACTTTAGAGAAATCCCTTATATCTTTTCTGTCCTTGTCCTTTGAATGAACACATTATGTTTAAGGTTAAGACCTTTAAACAGCGAATTGTACTGTGTTGAATTGTTACTTTAAATAAGTTACTGTAGTTTATCTGATTGCTTCCAAAGAAGAATATTTAGCAAGTTCAGCTTTCAGTTTTAACTTTATCATGCAAATAGTAAAGCATTTTCTGTTAAGTGGTAGCTATAAATTGGGGCAGTTGACTCTGTTAAAATCATGGGCCACAACTTTTTCTGAACACCTGATAACAGGTGGTGGGGATTAATTAGTAGAGCCTGATGAGCTTTGTATAAATTGAGACACAGCCTGGGTGTGGTGGCTCATGCCTGTAATCCCAGCACTTTGGAAGGTCAAAATGGGAGGATTGCTTGAGCCCAGGAGTTTGAGACCAGCCTGGGCAACATGGTGAGACCCTGACTCTATTAAAAAAAATTAAATTGAGATACAAAGTACTTAAACATTAACTATTTGAGGGAAACACCACTGGTAATACAGTGTTCTGTCCTTTTGTGTGTTAGTCATCTGCCTTGATTGCCCCTCCCCCTTCCAGTCATTTACTGTGGACACCTTAAGCTTCTGGCATAGCCATGATTTTATCTTTTTTTTCTTTTTCTTTCTTTCTTTCTTTTTTTTTTTTTGAGACGGAGTCTTGCTCTGTTGCCCAGGCTGGAGTGCAATGGCGCAGTCTCCCCTCACTGCAACCTCCGCTTCCTGGATTCAGGCAGTTCTGCCTCAGCCTCCCAGGTAGCTGGGATTACAGAGGCACACCACGATGCCTGGCTGTTTTTGTATTTTTAGTAGAGATGGGGTTTCACCATGTTTGCCAGGCTGGTCTTGAACTCCTGACTTCGTGATCCACCCAGCATTATCTTTGTTTCCTTAATGTTTTTTGCTTACTTGTTGTTTAAGGATCTGAATCCCAGACTAGGTTTGAGACAGTCATTGAGAACAGAGACTGTCTTAAGCATCTTTGTATTTTATTTAGCATTGTCTTTTATGCATATTTAAGAATTGGTACATTTCAGCCTAGTACTATACTTTCTGACAAAAGGTAGATGAGAAAAAAGTATTTTTAGGAAAATTGAGTTGATGTTTAATAACCTTGGTTGCCCTAGCAGCTCTCTGGAGCAATAAATAAAGCATGATTTGCTTTGGATTTATTATTTCTAGCCACAGAGTATTGCACTAAAAAGCTGTTTTAAACATTTTGGTTTATTTCATAAAATAGTGCTTTAATTAGCAGAAACTGAGTTTTTAGCTAATAACCAAAAGCTAATTATTGTTTTAAATTGAGGGTTTGTTTGGTGCCCCTTGCTGCCATTTCGTGGGGTGATTTTAGCCTCCTTGCTATCACTATTCTAATTTCATGCTGAATGGTAGAATTAGTTGACTTTCAACTTTTGCAAGATTGTTAATATCTACTTTAAAAAATAATTTAACAAGTTGAAACAAGTTTCTAAAATACAAGGTAACATTTTCCTGTCTCAATTTTGCTTGGTTGTGTTTCTATGAATATATTATAGACATAACATACAAATAATTAAAAAAAAATAACTGGGTGTTACGGTAAGTGCCTGTAGTCTGAGCTATGAGGGAGGATCGCTTGAGCTCAAGAATTTAGACCAGCCTGGGCAAAAGAGCAAGACCCCATCTCTAAAATAAAAAGAAAATCTATATCTATATGACTACATATTGTAAAAGATGTACAGAGGTGAGTATAGAGATTATTGTTAGAGGCTATGGAATCATTCTGGTTTCACATTCTGGTCCAGTAAACTTAATCAACCCTTCTTTCTTACTTTCTTTATCTGTAAAATGGAGATCATTTATTAATAGTAAGAGTTGCTAGAAAAAAACTGGGAATAATGTAAAGTGCTTGACATGGTACCTGGGATATGTTGAAATTTCAGCAAATGGCAGCTATGATCATAATTCTGCCACTTTTTTTCCCTAATACATATGCTGCTATATGTACTATCTCATTTTTTTATTTTGGCATGATTTTATGTTATAAGCATGTACTGTAGGTAACCAGTTCTTTGTTGATGGATATTTAGGTGGTTTCCAGTTTTACTTCATTGCATACTTTGCTCAGTGAACAATCTGGAATGCCTTTCTCTCTTAGTTCTGTGAGAAAGGTTCAAATTCCAGAACCAGTGACATCAAGAGAGTTAATTTACAAATGAATGAACGAAGTGTACCAAACAAACTCCCTTTTTAGGGGATAGCCCTAGGATATAGACACTGCTCATTTCAAGCTCATTTCTGTTATGCTGGAATTCGGGTCCCTATTTTGCTCTGTCTCCAGTCCTTGCACCTATACTCTAGGAGTGGCTAGAAATTTACATATTTTTTATTGTTTGTTTTTTGTTTTTTTTTGGAGATGGGGGTCTCACTTGTCGCCCAGACTGGATTGTAGTGTTGTGATCATGGCCCACTGCAGCCTCAGCTTCCTGGGCTCAAGAGATCCTCTTCTCAGCCTTCTGAGTAGCTGGGACTACAGGTGTATGCCACTACAGCTGGCCAATTTTTAATTTTTTTTTTGTACAGATGGGGGTCTTTCTATGTTGCCCAGGCTGGTCTCTAACTTCTGGGCTCAAGGGGTCCTCCTGCCTCAACCTCCCAAAGTGTGGGGATTACAGGTCTGACCCACTGCATCAGGCCTGACGATTTAGGTTTTTATGTAATATTTTATATTTTAAAAATGCATGATTAAAGAGAATGCGTCTTCCAACTTCAGGCTTTCAGTTTGAATCTTCTAGTGTTCCTATAGATGGCTAGAGATAAAGTTGCTAGACAAACTTTTAAAATTGGTATATGCATTTTTAATTTTGTTAAATACTGGATTGTTTTTTAAAATGATGTAACAAGTTTGCTTTCATCATGATGAATAGTGGCTCATTTGTTTACAACATTGCCAGTGTTGGAAGTTTTTTGTCTTTCATTCTTACACATACATAAAATTTTGTTTTTCTTTAATCTGGTTGTCTTAATTTGCTTCACTGATAATGCAGTGAAACTTTAAAAAAATTGAAGAGTTCTTTATGTATTAAGAGTATTGCTGTTTTGGCATAAGTTGCGTATATTTTCTCCTTTTATCATTTGCTTTAACTTTCCTTATGCTGTATTGTTACTATATAAAAGTTGGAATATTTTGATGTAAGTTAACCTGTTTCTGTGTATGATTTTTGCGTTTTGTGTCTTGCTTGAGTGAGGCTCTGAAAATGTTTTTCATTTTCTTTTAGTGCCTTTATACTTTTTAAATATTTTTGAAATCGTAGCATCTCGGTTTTAGATTTTACTGTGGACAATCAAAGCCATTTGCGTATTTCATAGTTTTCTCCACTGACTTAAAATGGTTATCAGTATATGTCCAAAGATGATCATACTTTGCCTATTTGAATTTATGACCATTAAACTCTAGTTAACAAATCATAGGAGCTTGCACTATTTGAATTAGATTTATAATTACTGTACCAAGGTGATTTTTTTTTTTTTTTTAAGAGATGGGGTTTCATCGTGTTGGCCAGGCTGGTCTCGACCTCAGGTGATCCACCCACCTTGACCTCCCAAGGTACTGGGATTACAGGCGTGAGCCACCATGCCCAGCCAGGTGGTTCTTGATAGTTAAGATTGTATGTCTAACCTTTTGAAACAAATGTCCAGCCAAAATAGCCAACAGTCATATGCTGATTAGACAAAAATGTCACTATTCTTTCTAAGTTCCTAAATATTTATCCTAATTAAAATCATCTTGACAGCCTAGCATGGGGAAAGGAAAGACCTGCAGCATTTAGACCTCTCAGCATTGGTCTAAAAACTTCCATATTTGGAAACTGCTCTGTAGTGTTATGTGGTGTAGTTGTAAAATTCCTAGTTTGTTATCCAAAGTAATGAAGAGATATAATAAATTCTAAGGTAAATCCACAGAGATGCAACTTACCTAGAATGATATGACTAGTGGCAGAAATGAAACCAGAGTAATATGATGAGTAGCAGAAGGAAAATCAAGCCTGCTTTCTTTTTTATCAGATTGCTTTTGAGTTGAGACCAGACTTTGTGGTCTGTCTTAAATGCCATTACCAGAAGTTACAGTTTTTGGAAAGTTGTATTTTAGGAAGACATGCTTAGTAGTATGCATGGTGGAACCATGTGACAAAGGAGTAGAAGAAGGAAAGGAATTGGGACCAAAATTGCCAGGAGTCAAAACTAGAATAGGTAAAAAGGAATTGTTATATAGAATGTTAAAATTAAAAAAATTAAGAGGCATGTGTTCTATGTGAACTTTGCCTTGATAAGAATAATTTATTGTAAAGAAAACTCCTCATATTCTAAGGAGAGAAGAGTTCTGAAAATTCTTTACACAGTGCCTTGAACCTGTAAGAAAAGGTGTGTATGTGGTGGGGGATTCGGGGGAGAGTTTGACTGTCCTTTGTGATTTCGAGAGGGGACAAAATTCAATAGGTACTATTATGTGTAGGTATTTGTGTGTTAATCTGATCCAGAAAGGATTAAGACTTTTAAGAATGCTTTAGTCATAATATTTAAAACTGGCAAGATGTTTGCATTAGATGTAAACTAAAAGGAAGAATAAGGATAGATATACAATGGAGCAAGAAATTAGGATACTAAAAATAGTTCTTAAGGAAATACAGTAATTTTTGTGTTTTATAGAGTAGAGAACTTGCTAGATGGCTACCAGTTTCACTCTAAGAATTCAGGCAGTACTCTAAAGGTAAATACTGATTATGTTGGTAAGATGAAAATAGACCAGTTGCTCAAGCAAAGCAGTGTTCATCATATTAAAAACCAGGAAGACATTTTAAGGAATCACAAATGCTGTAGCTATATGTCTGGCTTGTATTTTTTCTTTTTGTGTTACATGAATTGTAGACGTTTATTTTTCAAAGTAGAATAATGTCCGAAGAAAAATACTGGTAAAAATGTTTCTAGAATGGGCAGATGTCTAGTGTATTCAAGAACGGGAAGAAAAACTTTGCATTCCTGGGATTGATAACTGTCTGGTGTATGATTCCAGGAGAGCGTCAGTGTGTATGTAAGGCAGAAGAATCCTTAATCTTTGGAGATTTGTGTTCCTAATTGCCCAATATTGGAGGATATAGTTTTGTTTTGTTAGAGGGAGAAGAGCAACAAAAAGATTCCTTAAATTGTTTTATCACTCTACTTAATTTATAATGTTAAATGAAAAATCTTCAGTTCCATTTAAAGTGTTATGTTTAATGCTTATACTTTGGACATTTGAAACATCTGACAGCCTGGAATTCTTAGTCTAGCTTCTTAAGCTCATGCTGAGCCATTTTTATTGGAGACACAAATATCTTATGAATTTCAGAGTATGTATTTGTTTGTTTTTATTTGGTAGATCTATGTTGCATATGTTTTTTTCTTTCTTCCTTCCTTTTTCTTCCTTTTCCTTCCTTCCCCTCCCTCCCTCCTCTTTCTCTTCCCTTCCATCCTCTTTCTTTCCCTCCTTTTCCTTCTACCTCCTTGCCTCTCTCCCGGGCTACAGTCTCAAACTCCGATGCTCAAGCCATCCTCCTGCCTCAGCCTCTTGAGTAGCTAGGACTATAGGCATGTGCCACCAAGCCCAGCTAGTTTTTATTTTTCATAGAGATGAGTGTCTTGCTATGTTGCCCAGGCTAGTCTCAAACTCCTGACCTGAAGTGATTTTTTTCCCCTGCTGTGCCTCCCTGAGCATTGGGATTATACGCATGATCCACCACACCTCACTGGTCCTTACATGTTCTTTCTTGAATTAGATGGAACACATAGGGTTTTATCTTGACACAAAGTAATACTGAGGCTGGATGATGTGCCTACATTTGGAATAAAGTAAATAAAAATTTCCAGCTTGCATCTGATTTATTTCCCCATCAAAATGTTAGTGTAATCATCAGTATTTTTTTTCAAATTAGGCTGAACAAATCTTGTGCACATTAAGAAATTAGGGCCTGTATGCTAATGTTCTGGTGAGAAAGTTAAAGTAGACAAGAGCTTTCCAAGCATTGTTTATTGGGATAATGAAAATCTGAAGATTTGAGTAAGAAAAAAGTGGGAAAGATAGAGAAATCTTAAAATAGATACTCTTTGTTTTTTAATTATTCAAACTGAACGAATAATGAATTTAATTTCTTGAGAATGGAAAAGAATGCAGAGAAAAATATTACTTGCACAAAACAAAAATAGAGGTTTATTCCTTGAAGCTACACAAATGTGATTTCAGTTTATACTTGACTTAAAAGCTCTGCTTGCTTGAACCAGATCTAGCCTAGACAAAATGAACTGTTTACACTTTTTTTTTCCTGGCTTTACTTGTGTTAAAATCATTTATAAAAGCATTCATAATCCCAGGATAATTATGAAGGGCTGTAGTTTATTCAGAAAAACTCATAAAGCAATGAACAACACAAAATAATGCAGTTATGTTAGGATATGTAGTAAGCGTACTTTGTATTGTACACTTAAAAATTTGTTAAATTTTAAATTTGTTAAGAGTAGATAAATAAAATTTGTAAAGAGTAGATCTCAAGTTGTGTGCTCTTACTGCAGAAAACCAGAGGGGCACATAGGGAAACGGTAATGGATATGTTTATTACCTTTATTATGCTAACTACAAGTGTATGCATATGTCCAAACTCACCAGATTATACACATTAATTACATTCAATATTTTTGGTATGTCAGTGATGTCTCAAAGCTAGGGAAAACAAAAACCTTTCCGCAAAGAATAAATAAGTAAATAATTGCTTGAAATCTATTGGTATATGGTATGAGGGTTTTCATGGTTAGGCAGATTTGAGGGCCACCTTTTTGATGGCAATTTTATTCTGATAACTGTTTGTTGATTAAAATGTGTAATGACCAAGACATTATGAATTCAGTTACACTTTGTGTGTGTGTGTGTATGTGTGTGTGTGTGTGTGTGTGTGTATATATATATGTTTTTTTTTTTTTTTTTTTTTTTTTGAGACAGTTTCACTCTTGCTACCTAGGCTGGAGTGCCTAGGCTGCATTGTAACAGCACAATCTCGGCTCATTGTAACCTCTGACTCCCGGGTTCAAGTGATTCTCCTGCCTCAGCCTCCCGAGAAGCTGGGATTATAGGCGCACGCCACCTTGCCTGGCTAATTTTGTATTTTTATTAGAGATGGACTTTCTCCATGTTGGTCAGGCTGGCCTCGAACTCCCAACTTCAGGTGATCCACCCAACTTGGCCTCCCAAAGTGCTGGGATTACAGGGATGAGCTACCACGCCCACCCTTCGTGTGCATATTTTAATACCGTAGGAGATGCTACATATGTTTAGAAAATAGAACATTTTTATTTCGTCTTCAGCAAATGCTTTTTTGAGATGGAGTTTTGCTTTGTTGCCCAGGCTGGAGTGCAGTGGTGTGATCTTGGCTCACTGCAACTTCTACCTTCTGGGTTAGAGCGCTTCTCCTGCCTCAGCCTCCCAGGTAGCTGGGATTACAGGTGCATGCCTCCATGCCTGGCTAATATTTGTATTTTTAGTAGAAGTGGGTTTTCTCGTTGTTGGCTGGGCTGGTCTTGAACTCTTGGCCTCAAATGATCCACCTGCCTTGGCCTCCCAAAGTTTGTTGGGATTATGGGTGTGAGACACCATGCCTGGTCAAGTCTTCAGCAAATATTTACAGGGATTATTAACATTATAGCTTTGAGTAGCTATGCAATTTAGATTAAAGGGGTAGGAGGAAATGATCTACTGTAAATTAATTTCTGCAAGAGATAAGTCTGATTCATAGTTATTCAGTAAATGTTATTATAAAATCTGAATTAAAATTAAGACAGTTTTTAACTAGACCAGGCAACAGTAAATAGATGACAAGCAGCCCAGTGGCTAATTAGTAATATGCAGTATGGGCTTCCTGGCATTCTTAGGTCTGTGTTGATATCACAAGACAAATTACAGAACAGTCTAGTAGTCATGGTATAGGCTGGAACCCAATGGATTTGTATAGTAAATGCATCATAAGCCTCACTTTCGTAGCATTCTGAGATTTGGTATCTTATTGGTTATGCAGATTATCACACTTTAACTTAAAGTAGAAAATGTATTTAGAACTTGGTAGAAAAGTAGCTGTGGTCATGCCTGTAATCCCAGGACTTTGGGAGGCTGAAGCCAGCAGATCACTTGAAGTCAGAAGTTCGAGAGCAGCCTGCCCAACATGGTGAAACCCCGTTTCTACTAAAAATATAAAAATTAGCTGGGCGTGGTGGCACATGCCTGTAGTCCCAGCTACTCGGGAGGCTGAGGCAGGAGAATCGGTTGAACCCGGGAGGTGGAGGTTGCATTGAGCTGAGACTGTGCTACTGCACTCCAGCCTGGGTGACAGAATGAAACTCCATCTCAAAAAATAAAAAGTAGCTGTGAGTATGTGTAAAATAAACATTTTATTTTATTTTATTATTTTATTTTATTTTATTTTATTGTAGAGACAGGGTTTCAACACGTTATCCAGGCTGGCCTCAACACCTGGGCTCAAGTTATTCTCCCACGTTAGCCTACCAAAGTGCTGGGAGTATAGGTGTGAGTCACCAAACCTGGCCTATAAACAGTTAATTTCTTAAGGAATGGAATTTGGGAGAAATAACTGATCCAGATTTTGGGTCTTTCTTTGTCGCCTACTTGTTTTTTTGTTTTGTTTTGTTTTTTGAGATGGAGTCTTGCTCTGTCGCCAGGCTGGAGTGCAGTGGCATGATCTCAGCTCACTGCAACTTCCGCTTCCCGGGTTTGAGTGATTCTCCTGCCTCAGCCTCCTAAGTAGCTGGGACTACAGGTGCGCACCACGACCCCCAGCTAATTTTTCTGTATTTTTAGTAGACGAGTTTCACCATGTTGGCTAGGATGAGCTCGATCTCCTGACCTTGTGATCTGCCCGCCTCGGCCTCCCAAAGTCCTGGGATTACAGGCGTGAGCCACTGTGCCTGGCCACCTACTTGGTTTTGAATGTTATTCAACTGTTAGTTTTAAAATATTGTGTTGACTTTTTAAAGTTAATATAATGAAAAAAAATTTTATGAAAAAAACTTGAGTCAAATTAATTTCCTAAACATTTAGAGCATGCTGTGCCTTTTTACAAATATGGAATTTCTCTTAAAATGGATAAAAAAGTAGCTGTGTGTGTATAAAATAAACCTTTTAGACTAGCATCATTATTGAAGTGTAAATCTCTTTAAAAAATCAGTAACAAGCTTAGGGTGAATATAGTTCTTTCCTTTTAAATTTTAAGTTTATGCTATTTGCTTCATTATCTCTGAGCTTGATTTCATTGTGAGCAAGATGCCAAGTTTCATTTGGGGACTGTCTTATATTGGTAAAGTGGCATTTTTGTAGTATGTTTATCAAAGTTTAAGAAAGAGATTTTGGCTTCTTTTCAAGAGGTGAAATTTCTCAGAAGTTTACTATATTCTAGATAATGTTTTCTCCAGCAATGTATTTGGTCTGGATTCTAACTTAGATGTTTAAGTAGTGACAGAGTTAAAATCCTTGGAGTAGGATTTTCTCTTTTTGGTCACTTGCTTTTGGTCACTTTTTGTCATAAAAATTTTGGGGGTATGGCAAGGAACCAATCATCTTTAGAAATGTGTATTACTAAAGTAGTTTTTCTGGTCATGCTGATTTATTTCAAATTGTAGAATTCTTTTGGCAGTAATTTTATCCAATTTTATTTATAGTCCGGTTACAACACAGGGATCACAACAAACACAACCGCCACAGAAGCACTATGGCATCACTTCTCCTATCAGCTTAGCAGCCCCCAAGGAGACTGACTGCGTACTTACACAGAAACTAATTGAGACACTGAAACCCTTTGGGGTTTTTGAAGAGGAAGAGGAACTGCAGCGCAGGTAAATGTATATTCTATATTTTTTTAACTCAGAAATTTTTATTAATGTTAAACTAATTTTGAGGCATCCTCTACTCACTTAGAAGGCCAGGGTTATTTGCCCAGGTCTATGTATCTGTTTTGGAGAAGAAGATACTTCTAGCACCCTAAGCGAGAATCATACCCCTAGACCAACAAGCAATGAAGAGGATACTTAAGAGAGAAAAATTTTTTGTTTGAGACGGAGTCTTGCTCTTATTGCCCAGGCTAGAGCACAATGGCATGATCTTGGCTCTCTGCAACCTCTGCCTTCCAGGTTCAAGCAATTCTTCGGAATTACAGGCCTGTGCTATTATACCCGACTAATTTTTTGTATTTTTGTATTTTTAGAGTGGAGATGGGGTTTTATCATGTTGGCCAGGCTGGTCTCGAACTCGTGACCTCAGGTGATCCACCCGCCTTGGCCGGTGCAGGCGTGAGTCACTGCATTGGCTGAAAATTTCATTTTCTACACAGAGTTCTCAATTTTAATTTTGATGTTACTTATTTTTTTTCTAAAGCAATAATTTTGATTTTTTTTTATACTTTGGTTATTATAGTACTGAATTTTCTGAAGGAAGAGGAATGCCTTACTCAGTGTAACAGTGCATATACATATATATAGAGGGAGAGAGGGAGAGAGGGAGCGCTAACTACAATATACTGTGCTTTTGATCACTTAAAAAATTCAAAATTTAGGAAGACACTTATTTAAAGCATCAAGAAATTTAATCAGTAATGATCTGGAATACTTGATTGGTAATTGTTTTCTCAACAGGATTTTAATTTTGGGAAAACTAAATAACCTGGTAAAAGAGTGGATACGAGAAATCAGTGAAAGCAAGGTAAGGCAACTTTTTTGTATATGAAATAATTTGTCATATCGAGCCAACTGAACACAGCAAGTGTCTTATATAGCTTGTTCTTATTTGAGTGGATTTAGAGTCTTTAATGTGGGGTCAGTTTAGACTATTGATAACAGATTTTACATTTTCTTTCTAGTTAATTTGGAAGCAGGAAAAACTGAACTGAGTTAAGTGATTTTTAAAAATAAGTATAGTTGCTGAGCGTGGTGGCTCACGCCTGTAATCCTAGCACTTTGGGAGGCCGAGGTGGGTGGATCACCTGAGGTCAGGAGTTCAAGACCAGCCTGGCCATCATGGTAAAAACCCCATCTTAAAAAAAAAAAAAAAAAAAAAAAAAGTATAGTACTCTTTGGTTGCAACATTTCAAAGCTGAAACTCAGTAATTGTAAACTACTTACACTCTTCACAGAAATAATGGATGTTTCTCTAAAAAGACACTTTAAACATATTTGAGAATCTTCTTACTTTTTAAGAAATTCTACCACAGTTTTTAAAAAAGATTTTCAGGTATTATTCAAACAGAATATGTGTTTAGTTTTTTTTTTTTTTTTTTTTTTTTTTTTTGATAGTCTTGCTCTGTCATTCAAGCTGGAGTGCAGTGACACCGTCATAGCTCACTGTAACCTCAAATTCCTGGGCTCAGGCAACCCTCCTGCCTCAGCCTCCTGAGTAGCTGGGACTGTAGACCTGTCCCTTCATCCCTGGCTAATGGTATATGTGGGATCTTGCTATGCTGCCGAGACTGATCTCAAACTCGTGGCCTCGAGCAGTCCTCTCACCTTGGTCTCCCAAAGCGCTAGGATTCCAGGCATGAGCCACTGCCTGGCCTAGTTAGTTTTTTATAATAACATTCTTTGGGTTTCCTTCCTTCCTTCCTTCCTTTTTTTTTTTTTTTTGAGACTGACTGTCACCCAGGCTGGAGTGCAGTGGCACCACTGCAACCTCCGCATCCCAGGTTCAAGTGATTCTCATGCTTCCACCTCCTGAGTAGCTGGAATTACAGGTGCGCTGCACCACACCCAGCTAATGTTTATGCTTTTAGTAGAGATGGGTTTTGCCATGTTGGCCAGGCTCGTCTTGAACTCCTGACCTTAAATCCACCTTCCTTGGTCTCCCAAAGCTCTGGTATTAACAGGTGTGAGCCACTGCACCTAGTCTGTTTTCTTTCTTTTTTTTTTTTTTGAGACAATCTCGCTCAGTTGCCCAGACTATAGTGCAGTGGCATCAGCTTGGCTTCTTGCAACCTCTGCCTCCTGGGTTCAACTGATTCTTCTGCCTCAGCCTCAAGTAGCTGGGATTACAGGTGTGTGACATTACATATAGCTAATTTTTGTATTTTAGTAGAGATGGGTTTTTGCCGTATTCACCACCAGCTGGTCTCAAAGTTTTGGCCTGAAGTGATCTGCCCACGTTGGCCTTCCAAAGTACTGGGACTACAGGCATGAGATACTGTGCCTGGGCTTTTTTTTTTTCTTTTTGTTTTTTTGAGTTAGGATCTCCCTCTGTTGCTCAGATTGGAGTGTAGTAGCACAATTTTAGTTTACTGTAGCCTCTGCCTCCTGGGCTCAGGTGATTCTCCCACCCCAGCCTCCTGAGTAGCTGGGACTATAGGCAGGCACCACCAAGCCTGGCTAATTTTTTGTATTTTTTGTAAAGATGGCATTTTACCATGTTGCCTAGTCTAGTCTCGAACGCCTGTGCTTAATATATCTGCCTGCCTCGGCCTCCCAAAGTGCCGCGATTACAGGGGTGAGCCGCTGCCCTGGCCCCTTTGAGTTTCTAATACTTCATTGTGAATACTCATACAATACAACTCATAAATACATGGCTGGGCTTCTTCCGGTAGGGAAAATATATTTATAGAGTTGTCTGGAGTTCATTTGACACATTTAAAAAAAATAACATAAATAGCGGTAATTTTTCCAGGGTAGTACAGAATCCATGTTTAATCTATAATATAACTGAAAGATTAAAAGGAGAACCAGGGGTAAAGGAAAAATCTCACAGACCAGGAAGAGAGGGTGTCGACTTAGAAGAAAAGTTGTAGTCTTTTGGTTTTAGTCAAATTTATAGTACTGTTTATTTAAAGCAATGTATATGTATATTTCAGAATACAAATTAAACTTCAGCAAATGTAGTATTCTAAATTGTGGACTTTACTTACCATGTGTTTCTTATTGATCATAGCTTCTGATAGAAAATAAGATTTTTTTTTGTTTGTTTTTTTGACATCTAATACTCTTGTCTTAAAAATGAAAAAAAATCTTTTGCAAGTGAAAATGTTTTTCCGTGACCTGAATTAAAAAATCTTAATTTCTGGGTTGCAATGATGATAATAGGCATAAACATACTAACATCTTAAAGTGCGATTAGTAATACAGTAGTTACTAGCCACATGTATTTAAATATAGATTAACTAAAATTAATGAAAATTAAACGTTCAGATTCTTGACTACACTAGTTACATTTCAAGTGCTCAACAGTGATGAGTAAGAGTGACCGAATCTTTACAGCCTTGCAGAAAGTACCATTGGAGAGTGTTCTTCAAAAGACTGATACGTCTTGTTAGGGAAGTCTGTGGATCAGTGTTTTAAGATAGTTTCTCCTTCACCTCCTTTGTAGGCTACTTCTGCACGCATCTTGCTGGCTTAGTTTAAATAACCAGGTCAACTTTGCCATTGAGATTTTAAAATACCTAAATATAGGAAGACAAAGGCTTTGCTTACTTTTAAGAAATACAGCATTATAGCTAGGCGCAGTGGCTCACGCCTGTAATCCCAGCACTTAGGGAGACTGCGGCAGGTGGATCACAAGGTCAGGAGTTTGAGACCAGTCTGACCAACATGGTGAAACCCATCTCTACTAAAAATATAAAAATTAGCTAGGTGTGGTGGCGCATGCCTGTATCCCAGCTGCTTAGGACGCTGAGGCAGGAGAATTGCTTGAACCCAGGAGGTGGAGGTTCTAGTGAGCCAAGACCGCACCATTGCACTCCAGCCTGAGCGACAGAGCAAGACTGCATCTCAAAAAAAAAAAAAGAGAGAGAGAAATACAACATTACACACATAACTTGTATATTTTCTGTAGTGATGGTTAAATATGCTCTTAAGAAACAGGAGTCTCTGACTCTTTAGAACTTGTCTTTAGGGTTTTTTGGAGTATGAAATAACTTCATTTATGTCCTTTTTTTTTTGTTTGTTTTTGTTTTTGAGAGGAATTGGGGTGGTCTTTTACATGCTTTGGTACTGAATTGAGCTTTTATTATACTGAGGAGTTAGGTAAAAGGAAATATTGACAACACTTACTAAAATTATTTTTGTTTGGACAGACGTTGTCATTCTTATGAAAGGGGCCATTGAATACTAAACTGTAAAGCTTGGTACTTTACACTAGTCCCAGGCCCAGGCAGTTTTTGAATGTTTTCTCCTTCTTCCTGATGACTCTACTCTTTCTGAGTAAGAAACTGTCAGTAAACTTAGTTGTTTCTAAATTACCCCACCAAAGCCTTTTGGAAATCTAAGAAAACTAAGCAGTTATTTACCAGTATTGGCTTTCTCTTCTCTGCTGTGCTCTCACTTTCTCCTTCCTCTTCCCTTTGTCCCCTCCCCTCCCTTCTTCCCCTTCCCCTTCTCCTTTTTTGAGACAGGGTCTCGCTCTGTTGCCCAGGCTAGAGTGCAGTGGAACGATCATGGCTCACCCCAGCCTTGACCTGCAGGACTCAAGCAGTCCTCCCACCTCAGCCACCTGATTAGCTGGAACTATATGTGCATGTCACCATGCCCAGCTAAATTTTAAAACATTTATTCTAGAGATGGGGTTTCGCATGTTGCCCAGGCTGATCTCAATCTGGGCTCAAACTATTGGCCTGTCTCAGCCTCCCAAAGTGTTGGGATTATAGGTGTGAGCCACTGTGCGTGGCCATTTTTGGCTTTCAAGTCACTTTTGATATGATAAAATTATACTCTAATGTGCTATGGGATATTTGGTAAAATCATTGAATTTAATCTTTTTCTTCAAAGCAATCATAATATGTTTTTCTTGTACTCTAACATTGATGATTCATTTTATACAGCATCTTTGTCATAAAGTCCCTGATTCTAATGTGCTCCTGGGGGATTATGTGATCCTCTCAATCAGTCTTCTTTATAGCAGTTTCTAGAAATAGGGCAGAAATCTAAAATACTATGGGTCTTCAATAGAGAATCAACTTCTTTAAAAGTTGAAAATCGTTTGAATTTCAAATAAGATTGATCTGAGGGGCTGTATTTTTTTTTTAGAGCTTTTATAGACTTTGAATACCCTTTATGTAAATTTACACTGTAATCTTTCTTGGGATTCGCGCCCCCACTCCCGTACAGTGTCATTTGAATAGTTTCCCTTGTTCTCCACTGGCAAAATAACCATTTTTTGTTTCAACAGAATCTTCCACAATCTGTAATTGAAAATGTTGGAGGAAAAATTTTTACATTTGGATCTTACAGGTTAGGCGTACATACAAAAGGTAAGTATTATTTTATTTCTCCTGGAAAGGGACCCTTTAGTTCTTAAAAATTATGACATGCCTGTCTTAGTTACTTGTGTATATCGTACAGCTCAGGCCTGTATGGAAGAGAGAGTGCCTCAAGGAATCTAAATTTTTCAATAAGAAAGATATAAAATAATGCTGTCTTTTACATCAGCACTGTCCAAAAGCAGTATTAAGATTAAATAAAATTAGTTTAGTGTGTTGGCTCATACCTGTAATCCCAGCACCTTGGGAGGCCGAGGCAGGTGGGTTGCTTGAGTCTAGGGAGGTCAAGGCTGCAGTGAGCAGTGATTGCACCACTGCACTTCAGTCTGGGTGACAGAACGAGACCCCATCTCAAGAAAAAAAATAAATTACATCTCAAGAAAAAAAAAATAAGTTAAATTAAAAATTCAGATTTTCAGTAGAGGTAGCCACATTTTATATGTTCAGCAGCCACGTATAAAATAGTGGTAGTTGCATTGAAAAGTATAGATAAAGAGTAATTTTACTGTTGGAAAACTCTTTTGGACAGTGCTGCTATCTACATATATATCATTTTCCCTCACCAGAAGAATATCACTCTGGAAGTCAGAACAAAAATGAATTCTTGCTTTTAAGAAAACCTTGTGGATGCCCCCCTGTAATACCTTTGTAGACAAATTGTAAAATATAGCTAAGCAAAAACCCCAGAAATGTGTTTTCATAGCCACTGATAATCAGTTAATAGTTTATTCATACTTATAGTTATTTCCTCTGTGCAAATAAATACACAATAAAAATGTTTCCATGGCAAAGAACATTTATTGAGCTCTTTTTTTTCACTGGGCACTGAGATCTTCATTGTCTTATTTAGTTCTTCTAGTACTGTTATTCTCACATAACAAACAGAAGTCTGAAACTAAAAGAGGCAATAAAGCTTGAACAATTTCTCTCAGCCTTCTACTGGCAGAATAGCAGAATAGATAGAACTCAGGCATCCTGAGACTCATCTTTGGGTCTCGCTGTGCTGCCCAGGCTGGATGCAGTGGCACAATCTTGGCTTACTGCACCCTCCAACTCCTGGGCTCAAGTGATTTTCAGGCGACAGCCTCCTGAATAGCTGGGACTACAGGCACCTGCCACTGATGCCTGGATAATTTTTAAAATTTTATTTTGGTAGAGACAGGGTTTTGCCCTATTGCCCAGACTGGTCTCAAACTCCTGGGCACAAGCCTTCCACTTGCTTTGGCCTCTCAAAGTGCTGGGATTACAGGCATGAGCCACCACACCCAGCCAAGGCTGTGTTCTTTAACCATGAACTGTATCTGCCAATATAGTGTTGTCTGTGTTCTGGAATCCTTCCCTCTCTCCATCTCCCATCACGCTGTCCCATTAATACATTACTTTTGATATATCCTGTGCACTGTACCCCCTTCTTTCTCTTTTTGAATGTTCTATTATAATAAATAGCTTTCAGAGTCAACCTCAGTATCTTGTCTTTTAGGAAAATAACCATTGACCTGATTCCACATTGATTTCTCCCTTATATGAGCCCAATTAATTGATTTTAATTCTCCTTTTTAATATTCTGCCTATGTACTTAGTGCTGGCCTCTTATCAAACACTGAATTAATAACAGATACTTTACCATGGTCTACCTCTTTGGATTTTTATGTTTGAAATTTATTTTATAGGTCCCATTTAGGGGCCTGGTAGAGAGCCTGGAAGCACCAGACACATGGTACATAGAAGAAAACTATTTTTTTGTTTAACCAATGAACATGGTTGTGACTAGTGACATCAAGATGTTGGGCATATGCTTGAACCACTCCACCATGAAAGTACTCACTGAGCCATCTTTCTTTGGGTTCCCAGTTCACCTGGGCCACTATAAATAGAGGATGCTGCAGGATCAAAATATATCCCATCAATTAAAAATCGTGTTTATCCTCCATTGACTGGTAATTTTTAATGAGGGGGGGAACATTTTTAGAAGCTCCCCAGTATAATGTTAAATAGATTCTCAACATCAAATACTACCATGATAAGATGCAAAATAATTTTCTTGTAATATTAATTAGTGGTTGATGGGCTTAATTTTTTTTAGGTGCTGATATTGATGCGTTGTGTGTTGCACCAAGACATGTTGATCGAAGTGACTTTTTCACCTCATTCTATGATAAGTTGAAATTACAGGAAGAAGTAAAAGATTTAAGAGTGCGTAAATGTTCGGGGTGAAATGGGAGGAGTTATAAGAATTCATTTAGTCAGTTGAGTGAATTTTATGATACAGCCATCATTTATTGAGTTCTTGCAGTTTGCCTAACCCTTCTAAGCACTTGGCATATGTGTTTGTGTTTATTCTTTACAGCAAGCCTAAAATCATAAACTCATTTACAGATTAGGAAATTGAGGCAAACAAAGTAAATCTGAAATAATCTGGCCACAATCATACATCTGATGAGTGGCTGAAATCAAATGTTTGAACCTTGGTTTCTGATCTGATTTGTCTGATTCAAGAGCCCAGTCTTAAAGCTAGCTATTTTTGTGTCAGGTGTTTTGCTAAAGTGCTAAAACTAGCAGAGGCCTAAAATGTAGTTTCAGAGACCCTAAACTTGTTTACTTTTCTTATAGGCTGTTGAAGAGGCATTCGTACCAGTTATTAAACTCTGTTTTGATGGGATAGAGGTAAGGTATAGCTCAAATTGACAGTTCTTCCTATGTGCTGTCACTAATTCTGATTGATACAGGTTAAAAACTTGGTTTATTTTAAGGTTTATAATTAGTGAGTTGGTTGTGATATTAATAACAATTTAGGCTTTTAAATGGAAGTGACTGCCTGTTCTTTGTAGAATATACCATTTTTTAGTCTTTAAAAATACCAAGTGAAATTTGGAGCTAAAACAGAAGTAATAAAACCTTCAGATTGAAATGCTGTTACAAAAAAGCTTTTTTGATAGCTTTTCCATATGCCAGTTTTGTGTGCTTTTAGTCTCATTAAGGCAGTAGCATAATGTATTTTTGCAAGTAACACTTTGCTTTAATTGGGAGAGAAGTGTGAGTGCTGAAATATTTTCTGATAGGGGAGGATTTATGAGCTCAAATTCTTGAGATGATCATTTCTCCTTGCTTTTGGTGTATGTGATTAAAGTGATTAGAACAAAGTTGACAGTGAAGCAACTTTAGGAATTTATTATATTACTTTTGCTGTACAGAATGGTACTGGAAAGTCACAGATAATAAAGTGAAGATTGTAACATTTTGGAAACTAAGAAAAATAGTTTATTGAAGCTGGGCAGAGTCATGTGCACCCAATAGTTGGGACTGCCGCAGGAGGATCTCTTGAGCCCAGGGGCTTAAATCTAGCCTGGGCAACGTAGCAAGACTTCATCTCTTTACAAAATTAAAAAAGATAATTCACTGTTTTGCTATTTTGAAAAATGGGTGCATCTAAGGTTGCTGCGTAAGAAGCTCAACTCTGTATTTTATGAAAAGTCAAGTGACCTTAATAAGTAGGCATAAAATGTTAAATTTGATAAGGGATTATCAAATTCATGTAGTTTTGATTTATTGTCAATTAAGTAAATGTAAAAATAATCTGTAATACAAAGTATAAGGTGATGCTTCATTTTCCCAAAAAGAATATTACTGACAAGGAGGAAATTTTTTTGGAAGGAGACTTGACCTAATTTTGTAAACTTTACAGGATCAAGATGGAAAGTTAGATGGCTACTTAAAGCATTCAATGTGTTAGTTTTCTGTTATACATGCCATACTAAAAAATAGTATTTCAGGAACATAATATTTTAGGAAATTTAGTAATCATTTTCACATTTCAATATTTTTTGAAGTAATTCCATCCTTTAAAAAAATCTCTCAGTATCGTTACTGAGTTGCTTTTTCAGTTACCTAGTTTTATGAGCTCTAATCTTTATTTCTGTCTAAACTAGACTTCGAAATCTGTTCTGTTTCATTGGACAGTTTATCCTAGACCACAAGTACTTACTTGTGTAACAGTACTGTTTTTTCCTTCTGTACTGTAGGTGTGTTTAAATGATATTTTAAAATGTGCTCCTAAAATACTGTTTTTTAAAAAGTGATCTTATAAAAGGCTTGTTTACAGCAGCATCCATATTTTTGGAACCATGAAATCATACCCTCAGGCGTAACTACCAAATCTGTGCTGTTTCTTTATGCTCTTACCTTTCTTTTAGAAAAGAAACAATTTTGCAGTTAAATTCTATAAGTCTTCAAAATTAGCCGTAACTCTGGTTGTTTTAGGCTGTACTTTATTGTTTTTGTTTTACTTAAAATTCAATTGGAAAAACATGCTGTAGTATTACAGACATAAAAGTTCTCAGATATAATGGGATCTCTTTATTGAGAGGTATTTTTGGCTAAATATAAGGATGCTTGCCTTATATTTGCATACTTTTAAGTTCTCATATATAATGAGCTCTCTTATCGAGAGGTATTTTGGGCTGAATATAAGGAGATTTGCCTTGCATTTGGGTACTTTTTAGTATGTAATCAGTTTACAGTTCATATAGATGAAGAGCTAAACAGTTAACTTTAATTCAGTCTATGTATTTAGCAGACTTAATGTATCCAGTAGATGCATTTAACAAACTTAATACATCAAACTTAATAATTGTGAGTAAACTGGTAACTATGTACTTGTACATTTCCATTTCTATTTTAAAAATATTACCATGTTTTTGTTGTTGGTTTTTTGTTTTTGTTTTTTCTCTGAGACAGGGTCTCACTTTACCCAGGCTAGAGGTAGTGGTGCAGTCACAGCTCACTGTAACCTCAACCTCCTGGGCTCAAGGGATCCTCCTATCTTAACCCCCCAAGTAGGTGGAACTACAGGCACTTGTCACCACACCTGGCTACTTGTTAAATTTTTTTGTAGAGGTAGGGTCTCACTATGTTGTCCAGGCTGATCTTAAAGTTGTAGCCTCAAGGAGTCTTCCTGCCTTTGCCTGCCAAAGTGCTGGGATTGCAGGTGGGAGCCACCACCCCTGGCCTATATTGCCGTGTTTTAAAATTATCTGATTAAAGTACCTATGATATGAAATAATATAGTTTGGACTTTTGATAGGGACATTGTTATGTTTATAGTTAATGAGACAATTCTGGCTTTAAGGAAAATTAGGTTTTTGTTCTGCTGTTTTGTTTTGAATCAGGATTTTACTCCTGTCACCTAGGCTGGAGTGCAGTGGCACAATCTTGACTCACTGCAACCTCTGCCTCCCAGGCTCAAATGATTTTCCTGCCTTGGCCTCCCATGTAGCTGGGACCACAGGTACGTGCCACCGTGCCTGGCTAATTTTTTTTGTATTTTTTTGGTAGAGATGGTGTTTCTCCATGTTGCCCAGGCTGGTCTCACTCAAGTGATGCACCTGCCTCAGCCTCCTAAAGTGCTGGAATTTTTTTTTTAATAGAAATGCCTTAAAAGTAGTTTGACAGATACAGAATGTTGTTTTGTTTGTGTTTCAGATTGATATTTTGTTTGCAAGATTAGCACTGCAGACAATTCCAGAAGATCTGGACCTACGAGATGACAGTCTGCTTAAAAATTTAGATATAAGATGTATAAGAAGTCTTAACGGTATGAGAAAGCCTGCTTCCTTTTCTGTCATTCAGTTTTTGTCAGATATTAGTTATTTTTACACTAGTTTTGTATTGAAGCTTTTTATAGCTATATTGTTAACCCAGTAGTGAGTTAAATAAAGTGTGCTTTACCCAATAAACTACAGAAGAGTAGTAGTTTATTTCACTCTTTAGTATTTTATACTGTATTTCTTCTGTCATTTTATGGTACTCAGGACACTGAAAAAGACCATCTGACTTTTGTACTCTGTTGATAGTGATTTAGGTTTCACTGCCTAACCCTAATTAATTTTGATCCTGTTATTCTTTGGTAATGCTATTAGCGTTGCTGAGATCAGAATGGCTACTTTGGCACAATTTTATATTAGCATAGCATGTTACTGTGCTCTTGAAGAACAATTCTTGGAAACTTGAGTGGATTAAGTCCTCCTGGAAAGTTTTAATTGTGAATCTAAAGTTCGAAATTAGGCAGGTTACAGTTTACTTTGATCAGTGCTTATGATAGGAGATAAATGCTTTAGATTTTGTGTTTTCTTTTCCTCTTTTATGAATTAGCTTTACTGGTTCTACCAAATACAAATTTGTGTTTAATTTTAATCTCAGGAAATTTGGAAGCATTATTAAACTTTTGATGATTTAATGTTCTGTTTTTGTTTTTGTTTTTTACCCCTATTAATCAGGTTGCAGGGTAACCGATGAAATTTTACATCTAGTACCAAACATTGACAACTTCAGGTTAACTCTGAGAGCTATCAAACTATGGGCCAAACGTGAGTTCAGAATTTGTTGGTTAGCTTATTAAAAATGTTCAAACTTTTGTTCGACACTAACTTATCTTTTTGCTTTTCCCTTATCAACAGGCCACAACATCTATTCCAATATATTAGGTTTCCTCGGTGGTGTTTCCTGGGCTATGCTAGTAGCAAGAACTTGCCAGCTTTATCCAAATGCAATAGCATCAACACTTGTACATAAATTTTTCTTGGTATTTTCTAAATGGTATGTGTTTAGATTATATTAAAATAAAATTGATTGTAGACACTGAAGTTTAGTCTTATTTCTATGACATTTCTGCAGCTGGTTTCAGATTCAAATTTTAGTTCATAATGTAGTCATTTAGGTAGCCTTGGAGATCACATTCCATATAAAATGGCAAACTGAAACTCTATTTTTTTTCCTCTAGTTTTGCCAGGATAGTAAGGCAGTATTCTATTTATACTTCCTTGCATAAACTTACCCTCTGAATAAACTCTGAATTTTAACAGCTAAGATCCAGTTTATTGACAGGTTGGGAAATCAGTTACTGTACTTTTGGATAAAACTTGTACATACCACCTCTTTCACTCTTTGAATTCTCTGTCTATAGGCCATTAGTTTCTTCTGACTGTTTTTTTTCTTTTTGCTTTCAGCATTTATTTTGGCCAAATATTAAATATATGAATTTTAATAAAAAGCCATTAAAGAATAAATTAACATTAAGTGTTTTGGGACAAAAAAAGCAATTTGAGATTAGTCATTAATCCAGGAGAGTTTTTTTTTAAGTTTCTTCATTTCATTTCCACATTTGTCAACTATGATGTAAGAAAAGTAGGTAAAATATTACTGCCATTTCATATTAATTGCCTTGGCCCAAAAGGTAAGGGTGCTTGGTTTTTAATCAAATTAAGATAAATCTTCCATTCCTGTTCTTGTGAACTCCCGCACCTCCCTCTGCAAAAGAGATATTCTTTTCTAGTAATTTCATAAAAATTAGACTTATTTGAGACATTTTAGAACTGTTTTCAGCTGGAGGAAAAAATAAAAAATTTAGAACCATGCCACACTTTTCAGTACACATTCTGCTGTTTTGGGATTTAGTAATACTTACAATCAGGTGTGATAAGATTGAAGACTGTCAGAATTTCTCTTAATGCTGCACATATATAAGCAAATAATGTTTTTAAGAAGCTACCCTTGATGTTAAGAATAGCAAGTGGTCTCCAGTTTTTACCTCTTTTATAAGGGATTAAAGTAGCTAGTTTATAGGACACATGAAAATGTGTTTATGCCACAAAATTTTCCTACTACACTTGTTCGTCTTACAACCTTTAAGTCATGAATCCTAATTAATTTTTATAATTATTTGTACTCCTTTGACTATGATCAGAAGTAACTTTTAAAGTTCTCAGTTGACTTTGGATGGAACTAGTATAAAGGCAGGAATTTTGTCTTTCAGTGGAGATATATTCTGTTCAAGGTGGAAGTGGACACATCGTTATTTTGGGATGGTACTTCTTTATTTAGTCCTTTTAAAGGTCTTTGAGTGGCAGAGAATGTATTTGGTTTCAGTCTAGGAAGGCTACCAAATGGTTTAAGTTCATTTCATACTTAGGAGAAAAAGATATGGAGTAGTCTAATGTCGTCAGAAAGGAATAAAACGTTTTATGTACCAAGAGGGCAGAATGAAGAAGGATCACATTCACAAATGCTGTATGTTTAACAAAATACGTTTAGATGATAATATCCAATAGTCTTATCAAGTGCTACAATCTTTTTAAACAGGGAATGGCCAAATCCCGTGCTATTGAAACAGCCTGAAGAATGCAATCTTAATTTGCCTGTATGGGACCCAAGGGTTAGTGTATTATTTTTTCCCCTACCAATTCACACTGTGCAATAACAAGTAAAAATCATCTGCATAAACTTCAGGGAGACTTTCCAACCTTTTACTTATGAGTGGTCATGTCCGTATTATACTTTCTTTTAGATAACCTCAACTATAATTGTCCTCAAGTATAATTGATGTGAGAAGCATAATTATGTACCCTGTAAACCACATTTAATTGTACATAGTTTTTAATACAGATTTTACTAACATTTTAATTTTTCTATATAGAACTACCTTGTAAGTCAAAGTTGTGTGGGCGTTTGTGCTTTAAAAAAATAAAAGGATACTAAAAATCCCTGTATTTTTTTATTTTATCTAAGTATTTTCCTGAAGTTGGGTTGTTGTAGGAAAGCTGTTATTTAATGTTTACATGTGGCATATAAGCAGTCTCACTTTAATAACCATGATGTAATTATAAAAATTGATTTAGATATTTCAGAGACTATAAAAACATGGTTGGGCTAAAGAAGACCTTCCATTCCGTTTCTTGGAAGTTATGACATTTACCACTTACTCATTTTAAATGTTAACAGCATGCACTTTATAAACTGATAGAAGAAATTTAGGTTTGAATAACATTTTCTAAGTTTATGAAATCCTATTTTTCTAAATTAACTTATTATAATACCCAGAATTTTAAACCCTGTTGAATTTCATCAACTTATGCATTTTCAGGTCTTCCAAAGCTCAGGGCATTTACTTTTAGAGTATGTGAATTTACAGCTTCCTTCTTGGAAATGTGCCACTTATTGGTATACAGATTTAAAATTAACAGTAAATCATTTCATTATCTCCTAACATATCAACATGGACAATGTAGTTTCACCATGTGTTAATAAGCTCAGACTTCTTAATAATTTAAAGGTATATTAAGAACTTAAGTTTCTATCTTGTTTAAAATTAGTTTTACAAAACATATTGTAGTGTGACATGTCTCTAAAGGTAATTGTATATGCATCCCCATTTCTGTTGTTTAATAAAAAAAAAAAAACTAAACATCAGTAGATTCCCAAGCAGAACATTTTATTTTTTTTTTTTTTTTGGTTCAGCAGGCACACTTTATAGTAAGGTTGCCAAAATCCAAATAGAAACAAATCATTAGTTTAGATGAAATCTTTGATCCTATAAAAAATTCTTGTAAAAACAATGTCTCTCTACATGGTTTTTCTTTCTCAACTCCAGCTATGAATGAAATAAAAAAGTATAATCATTGGTTCTGTTTAACAAGGGGTAAAAAGCCCAAGTATCTGTTGCATATGTACTTGAAGAAACTGATTGGCTGTTGTTGTATGTAGGTAAACCCCAGTGATAGGTACCATCTTATGCCTATAATTACACCAGCATACCCACAACAGAACTCCACGTACAATGTGTCCGTTTCAACACGGATGGTCATGGTTGAGGAGTTTAAACAAGGTAAGTGTTTATCCTTATGCTCTGCTTTATACACGAAGGATTTACGTACCCTTGTAGACGCAGTAGTCAGCTGTGCAACTTAAATTGAAGAAGGATTCACTGAAGTGGATTTTGGTGTTCATTTATTTATTACAGTATATGTTTGAGAACTGACTTCAAAAAGTTAATTCTTTTAGGCAATTTATTTTTTATAACAAGTTGGAAGATTAACCAACAGTTAAAACGAGTAGGCTGGTTGAGTTCCATACTATTGCCTTGTAAAATTATAAATGGTAACAGTTTGTCGGCACTGGGTGAAATGAGAGATGTTTCGCAGCCTGCATACTCCTGGGACAAACTGAACAGGAATGAGGCCATACCACCCAATTACATTCCATTATTTTGGAGGAACCTTTTAACTTTTGACCCCTAGTTGTACTGTTAATTTGAACGTATAGCTATTACCAAATAGTCTTTGAGAGGAGTAACTGGAACAAGATTGTTTGGTTTGACTGAAAATAGTAAAGAAAATGGAATCAGCTGTTTGACTACTAGCTGTAAATTTAGAAGTTTAAAATTCCTGAGTATTTTAATCTGTAGTCTAAAGAGGCGCATCAAGGGAAGATGCCTCTATCCCTTTAGAAACAACAGAGAAACTTGTTTTTAGAAAGGCAAGAAACAAAATATATTGGAAATTTTTCCTTCTCGGGTAACTGGAGTGTTTCAGTTTTAAGAAAGAAGGTCATTCTGTCAGGATGGCATTTTAGAATAGTTCTACTTTACCAGAAACCTGGTTGTCAAAAAATCTTCCAGCTTTTTAAAAAAGTATGTATGTATGTAAGAATATGCACTAAAATCATAAGCTAAACCTATATATGTTAAAATTTTAGGATTATAGGAGTGCATGTGGTATGATTAAGATTATTAAAAATTCTAGATTGTAGACTGAAGTATGCAAACATTTTAATATGTTTTTAATTTAGGTCTTGCTATCACAGATGAAATTTTGCTGAGTAAGGCAGAGTGGTCCAAACTTTTTGAAGCTCCAAACTTCTTTCAAAAGTACAAGTATGTATTTTAAGGCATGTCGGACATGTTACTCTCTTAAGTAATGGTTTAATGGCAACATATATGACATTTCTTCTTGCTTAAATGTTTTGGATTTTCCTTTAAACATCTTCTGTAGAATTATCCTTCCTGTCACAAGGACATGCTGTTTTTAGTGAACTTAGTTTTTTTTTGGTTGAGGTAATGAATGTGAGGCCCCTATCGTTTTTCTCCCTCATCTAACTGAACTCCTGCTATGTTTGTAGCAACATCAGTTCTGTAGGCACACATCAGTCGTGACAAAAACAGTAAATCTGTATACATTGGCAAGTGGATGCACTGTTAAAATTTGTAGTTAATATTCTTTACTAAGAAACAATATTTTCGTCTAATTCTGGAAACTTCGTTAATCATTAAGAATCTTTAAAACAAAGACAAAGCTAATAAAATGTCGATATGTAGCCAATTAAATGTTTTCAATAGTTACAGCACATTTTTCGCTTGCCGTTTCCCCCCAATGTTAATAAATCCCCTTCAAATATTTCTACAACTAGCTTTCATGAATCTAAATGGCTGTTAATAATTTTAATTAATGGTTTAAATATAATGGTTTAATACCTTAGTACAGGTTAAAAGCTTCATTGTGTTAGTTTTGATGAAAAATGGGTTATAATAAATCTTACTTTAAAAAACAGACAAACCACGGACTTGAACTTTTATTTGCCCTGGGCTGACAATTTGCCAAAGTCCCACTTAAATTTTTTTTTTTAATGCTTGCAACTTTTCTGACCATTTGATCTTGTGTTGGATTGTGTTTTGTAATAATCTAAGCAAGATTGCTTTATGGTATTCCCCAATTAAAAGCAAGAATGATGACCTTCATGATGTCTCTGTGTTTTGTTTCCATATCTTTTGCATGAAAAAGCAATAACGGAGCCAGTAATTGTGTTCTGGGAGCACTGTGTTGTCAGTAAAAATTAAAATAGCATAATCATTAAATAATCTTATTTTACTATGAATTCCCCCATAAACTGTGATTTCTGTTTGGCAGATAATTTTTGTTTTTATTTTAACCAATGTAGAGTAAGTACCTTGGAACCTTTAAACTAATAAACATGTATATAGATACTTTAAGAACTATAATATAAAAGAGACATAGTTACATGTAAGGAGAATAATAAAGGAATTGGTTTTACAGTAAAGTATTAGTGTAGTATCCCTTAATTCCTGGAATCAGTGATGAAACTAGATTCAGACTTTTTTCTATTCACTTTTTTTTTTTTTTTTGAGACGGAGTTTCGCTCTTGTTACCCAGGCTGGAGTGCAATGGCACGATCTCGGCTGACCACAACCTCCGCCTTCTGGGTTCAAGCAATTCTCCTGCCTCAGCCTCCCGAGTAGCTGGGACTACAGGCACGTGCCACCATGCCCAGCTAATTTTTGTATTTTTAGTAGAGACGGGGTTTCACCATGTTGACCAGGATGGTCTCGATCTCTTGACCTCGTGATCCACCCGCCTCAGCCTCCCAAAGTGCTGGGATTACAGGCGTGAGCCAC
>PVKV010019341.1:0-42461 GCA_004027835.1 Alouatta palliata
GTAGGGACATGGATGAACCTGGAAACCATCATTCTCAGCAAACTGACACAAGAACAGAAAATCAAACACTGCATATTCTCACTCATAGGTGGGTGTTGAACAGTGAGAACAAATGGACACAGGGAGGAGAGCACCACCCACTGGGATCTGTCGGGGGGAAATAGGGGAGGGACAGCGGGGGGTGGGGAGTTGGGGAGAGATAGCATGGGGAGAAATGCCAGCTGTAGATGATGAGGAGGAAGGCAGCAAATCACACTGCCATGTGTGTACCTATGCAACAATCTTGCATGTTCTTCATATGTACCCCAAAACCTAAAATGCAATTAAAAAAAAATTACTACAATATTTCTGGAAGAAAATTTGGCAAGATCTACCAAATATTTAAATTAGCTTAAATTTTCAAACTCTACTTTTAGAAATATAATATAGGGAGGCTTAATTACAAGGAAATATAGATAGGTGATAGATAGATACAGATAGATGATAGATAGATAGATAGATGATAGACAACAATAGCTACAATAATAGCCTAGAATTACTGAGTATTTAATAAATGCAAAACATTCATCATTTGCTTTGTTTATCTTACTCATTAAGTCCTGAGGATATTTTTCTTACAAGAACTCAATTACTATGACTGGTATCCCATGTGATGTGACTTCAGAACCAGTTTTTTTAATGGAATCACATATTTAGTGAAAATTAGAAGAAAAATGGATGAATATAAAAAGTGTTAGACAGTCATATAATGTAATAGCATAAAACCATTTAAATTATGTAAAGGAGATATAGCCCTGGATGTTCACAATATATTTTCCAATAAGAGAACTGTTATAAAATTGTGCAGGAAATTTTACTTCATCATGCATATGTGTAGATGAATACATGTGTGCCTATACATGTATACATAGGCACAACTTTTTGCACATGCATATATATACATATATGTGGATATTTTTATGAATATGGGTTTATACCTACCTGTGAATGTGTGCATATATGCATGTCCCAAAGTGTATAGTATATGTACATTCATATGCATTCACACATAAATAGGCTTACTTCAAAAATTTATCCACCATAATAAAGTAGGCTTTATCCCTGGGATGCAAGTTTTGTTCAACATACACAAATCAATAAATATGATTCATCACAGAAACAGAACTAAAGACAAATATCACATGATTAGCTCCATAGATATAGAAAAGGCTTTTGATAAAGTTCAGTACTTCTTCATGTTAAACCCTCAATATGAGAAGTATGAACTCCCATTCACAGTTGCCACAAAAAAAATAAAACACCTAGTAATACAGCTAACCGGAAAGATGACAGATCTCTACAAGGAGAACTACAAACCACTGTTCAAAGAAACCAGGAAGACATTAAAAACAGGGGAAAACATTTGACTGATTTTATTAGATGTTTAGAAAATAAGTAGTATCTGCAAATACTGAACATTATAGCATTTTTCTTTTCATTATTTTAATGTTTTAAAAATTTTACTATTCTATTTCGTTGGCTAGAAACAAAACAGAAATATATAATTAATACCTAATTCATTATTTATACTTAATAGAATTACTTTTAATGCTTCTTTGATAATATAACATACGATGTAGAGATCAGTAGATATTCTTTACCAAAACAAAGGATTTGTTTTCAGTGTTTCATTAAAGACAATGTTATTGGCAATATGTTGGAGCTAAAGCTAGACAAAATCCTATGCTTTTAAACTATGTGAAAAAACAGATGCCTTTGTTTGCATAAATTGGTTTGAGAGAGATTGTCTGTCACTTGTAACAGTAAGAGTCAAAGGAAGCATCATCATTTCATTTCCTTAAATCTATCATAATTATCAATTTACTTTATTTTGGCTTTCCAAAAAAAAATCAAATATAGTAATCCCTCCTTCATAGTTATCAACATGAATTCACATTTAAAAAGTGATTATTTTAATTGTTTATGATTATTTATTAACACATCGTCTATTATATGTTACTTTGCATCCTGTTTTTTCTCACTTAAAATTATCTTATCATGATTATCCTGTACCATTAAAGAGTCTTCACTCCTTGGCTAAAAACATACTAGTATATGCTATGCAGTATAAATTTAAAGTCTGTTTTCTTATTTTTATAGATTTTTGTTTTGTTTAAAAATTTTGGTAAAATATCTTATAGTTTTATCTGATTTTTGATAATGTTAGTAATTAAATTTTTTGTTTTCTTCATATATATATTTTCCACATTCATATTATTATATTTCTCTTGCTTGTCATTGTCATTGTAGCTTAGTATCTTTATTATTTTTGTGGAAGTCACACTTGTATGCCTCTTATTATTATAGACTACACACTTGTATGCCTCTTATTATAGATGCCAATTAATACTCCAAAAGCATCTTCTAATTTACAGAATAATTTATTAATAGAAGGTCAGATATTGATACTTTTTCTAATATAAAGGCAGAGACTGGGATAGAAATATATATAAATATATATGTACCTATATAACTAATATAGCACACATATATCTATAAACTTATATACACATCTGTATACCGGTATATAAAGGGTTAATATAATAATTAAAGAAAAATCTTCAGGTCACATCAGTAATTTTTAATCTTCCTGTAAATTCCTCTTAATAATTAATCCTTCAACAACTTCAGTCAAAATATGTATTAAGAATTTGTGTTATGCAGCCATGTGCCACATAACAACTTTTCAGTCAATAAATACATATATGATGGTTGTCCCATAGGATTATAATGCAGCTGAAAAATTTCTGTTGGTTATTGACGCTGTAGATATCACAATGTATTAGAACAACACATTACCTTTCTGTATTTAGATATACAAATTCTTACCATTGCTTTACAATTCCCTGCAGTATTCAGTACAGTAACATGTGCCAGTTTGTAGCCTAGGAGCAGTAGGTTATATCATATAGTGTAAGTATGTTTTCGGGTATATCATCTAGGTTTGTGTAAGTATACCCTATGACGTTTGTACAACGACAAAATCACCTAATGTTGCATTTCTCAGATGGCATTCTCATCATTAAATGATGCATGACTCTATATACAAAGTATGAATATGTACATACAGTTTTAATTCATCTATAAATATTTGTTTTTAGTTTTCTTGGTTTTGAATGTAAATACACATTTCAATCTGATTTTCTAGGTATAAGTCTAAGAAAGCTTTTGCTACTTCCTTTCTGTCTGAAAGTGCAGTCCTGTTTTGTCAAGAAATGATAGCAATAATAGCACCTATGTTACAAGGTCATTATGATAATTAAATTAGTGTATGTAAATTATTTAGAACAGCAAGCATTATTTAAACTAATGGTTAGCAATTACTATCACCATTGTTATATTTGTATTATATTTTATTTTTAAATAATAATTTATATGTTTTGGAGTTTGTTGGTGATCGTTTTATTTAGAATATTTATACTAAAGTTCATAAGTGAAATGGACCTATAATTTATCCTACATTTGTGGCATTTTACATGCAGACACACAGACACACACATTAATGGTTTATATAAGCCTCAAATAACTGTGCAACATCTTTATTTATCAATAAAGCATACATATTTTGTACCTTGTATTTCTTGAATATTTAGTAAGTATCACAAAATAGGGTAAAATATTTTCTTTTTACAAACTTTGTATCTAGCAAATTACTGTGAATCACAAATGTAGGATTATTCAAACTTTTTCGAGACAGCATTGGTAAAATGTATCTTTCTATGAATGTTTTATTTACCTAAATTTTTACATACATTGATAAAATGTTTTTACATGTCATTATTTTATGAGTTTTATTTCCAGTATAATTAGTTCCTGTATTTTGCTTTTGTTTTCCCCAGAAAAACAGCTTACTAATATTTTTAATATGATCACTATTTGCCTTTAGAAATTAACTTTATATTTGTTTATTGATTGATATTTTAGTCTTCCTTAATATTTGTCTTCTATATTATTTGGAAAAATATTCATAATTCTAACAATATTTACATTAAATATTTAGTTTTATAATTTTCATCTAATATAAGCATTTAATGGTATAGTTTGTCTATTGCTTTAGATGTTTCCCATAAATTTGGAATTTTCTTTATTATCTCTCAGTTTTAAATATTTTTGATACATTTGGACTTATTTTTCTCATATTAAATTTTAGTTTTCAATTGTTCAATATATTTGTTTTACTCTTTTTTGTAATCTTGTAAATTCTATTTGTTTTTCAACTTTTAGATACAGGGGGTACATGTACAGGTTTGTTAAATGGTTATATTATACCCAGGTAGTGAGCATAGTAACCAATAGGTACTTTATTGACCTATTTTCTACCCTTCCCATATCTAGTAGTCTGTAGTGTCTATTATTTCCGTGTTTACACCCATGAGTGCTCAATGTTCGGCCCCCACTTGCAAGTGAGAACAAGGGCCTTTGGTTTTCTGATTATACATTAATTTGCTTAGGATTATGACCTCCAACTCCATTCATATTGCTGCAAAGAACATGATTTTGTTGTTATTTATATGGCTGTGTAGTGCTCTATGGTATATATATGCCACATTTTCTTTATCCAATCTACAACTGATGGGCACCTATGTTAGTTAATTCCATGGTCTTTGCTATTGTAAATAACACAGAAGTGAACATAGGAGTGCATGTGACTTTTTAGCATAATAATTTCTTTTGCTTTGTGTAAGTAATGGGATACCAGTAATGGGATTGCTGAGTTGTATAGTAGTTCTGTTTGTTTGTTTGTTGTTATTATTATTATTATTTTTTGAGACAGTCTCTTGTTGCTCAGGCTGGCGTGCAGTGGCTCCATCTCAGCTCACTGCAACCACCGCCTATAGGGTTCAAGGGATTTTCCTGCCCCAGCCTCCCGAGTAGCTGGGATTACAAGCACCTATCACCACTCCCTGCTGAATTTTGTATTTTTTTGTAGAAATGGGGTTTCACCATGTTGGTTAGGCTGGTCTTGAGCTACTGAGATCAGGTGATCCACCCGCCTTGGCCTCCCAAAGTGGTGGGATTACAGACATGAGCCACCTCATCCACCAGTTCTGTTTTCAGTTATTTGAGAAATCTACAAACTGCTTTCCACAATGATTGAACAAATTTATATTCCCACCAACACTGTATAAGAGTTCCCTCTTCTCAGCAGCCTTGTCAGCATCTGTTATTTTGTTTTTTTGACTTTTAGTAATAGCCATTCTATATACAAAATTAACTCAAGATGAATTAAAGTTTTAAATGTAAGATGTCAAACTACAAAAATTCTAGAAGAAAACCTAGGAAGTACCCCTCTCAACATTGGCCTTGGCAAATAACTTTTGGCTAAATCCCCAAAAGCATTTACAACAAAACAAATAAGTGGGACCTATGTAAACTAAAGAGTTTTAGCATAGCAAAAGAAACTATCGGTGGAGTAAACAGTCAATCATCTATAGAATGGGAAAAATTATTCCTAAACTATGCACCCAACAAAGACCTAATATTCAGGAACTGAAATCACCATGCAAAAAGCAAATAACCCCATCAAAAAATGAGCAAGTTACATGAACAGACACTTCTCAAAAGAAAATATGCAAGTGGCCAACAAACATATGAAAAATGCTCATCACTGATAATCAGATAAATGCAAATCAAAACTACAACAAGACAAATTCTATTTTCATTTATCTGTCTTGTTCTAATTTTTGCTTATACTGACTTAAGATACAATAAATATTTTCATTTTTCCCAATAGTTAACTTTCAAATTATACCTTTTATTTTTTAAAAGTTTATATAAATTTATGGGGTACAAGTTCAATGAAACCTAAAGTAAATTAAATTTCTTACCTTGTCTCCTTAAAAATACAAAAGGTTGGCCAGGTGCAGTGGCTCACACCTGTAATTCCAGCACTTTGGGAGGCTGAGGTGGGTATATCACTTGAGGTCAGGAATTTGAGATAAACCAGGGAAATATATCAAAATCCCATCTCTACTTAAAATACAAAAATTAGCTGGGTTTGGTGGTGCATGCTGTAATCTCAGCTACTCGAGAGGCTGAGGCATGAGAATAACTTGAACCCAGGAGGCGGAGGCTGCAGTGAGCCAAGATACCACCACTGCACTCTAGCCTGGATGACAGAGTGAGACTCTGTGTGAAAAAAAAAAAAAAAAAAGCTTTAAAAAAACATTGTCTCCCATCTATTCACATAACATGTCAATTTTATTCTGCATTCTAGGCATTTTAAATAACATAAATTAATTATAATTCTATTATTTATGATTTTACACAAACCAATTTTTGATCTTTTCTACTAGGTTCACAAATTTCCTTGTGAATTCTTCTATCCTGTTGCTTGGTTATTTAATATGGTATTGTTTTCATTATGAAAAAACAGCCTTTAGAAATATCTTAAGTAAAAGTCTACTCTTAATATTTCTCAATTTTAGCTATAATATTATTGATTATTTTCTATCTTCTGTCTGTTCTATTCCCTTCTTCCTTGATTCACTTAAGACACATATATGAATTCTGCTTATTCCAATCTCCATATCTCTTAAAATCTTTTCCATATTTCTGGTTTTTAATGTTTTGTTCTAAATTTATTAAAATGTCTTTCATGCAATTGACTTTTATTTCAGCTATAATTTTAATGTACACACCAGTTTTAATATCAGCAACATATATATATTTTATATCATCTCTATTTAAATATTTTTAAAAATTTACTTTGGAATTAAATTTTATTTTTCTGTAACTATTTCATATATAGCTATCATATTCAGTATATGATTTACATGAATACTTCAGATTATAGGTTTCTGAATTTTGTATCTGTTTTAACAGGGGAAGGTTTTATAGGTACCTCATATATGCTAACTGCCAAACAGGTTCACTTGAAACTTGTTCACAGGTTTCATTAATCAATAATGTTCAGTAATGCCTAAGAAATGATACAAGGTAGGATCAACAAATCCCAGTATCATCAAGATTAACCTGAGGCCTTGGCTGGATGCAACCCTGAAACAATTTCTAAAATGATACTTGTTTTAAAGCTGGGCGCAGTGGCTCACACCTGTAATCCTGGCACTTTGGGAGGCCAAGGTGGGCAGATCATGAGGTCAGGAATTCGAGACCAACCTGGCCAACATGGTGAAACCCCGTCTCTACTAAAAATACAAAAATTAGCTGAGAGTGTTGGTGCACACCTGTAGTCCCAGCTACTGGGGAGGCTGAGGTGGGAGAATTGCCTGAACCCAGGAGGCGGAGGTTATAGTGAGCCGAGATTGCACCACTGCACTCCAGCCTGGGTAACAGAGCGAGACTCCATCTCAACAACAACAAAATATAATAATAAAGATATTTATTTTAAATAACATTGAACATTTAGTTCAGAAAAGCATATAAGCCTGAATAATAGGCAGAGTGAAAAATAAGACTGTAATTATGTTTTATCAATGAGTTCAGCCATGGTGTTACAGAAGCTGCAGAATCCTGTCAACACCACTGAACATCACTGCTGCATTTTAAAGAGATTTTAAAACACAAATTCTATTGCAGAAGCAGCTAACAGTTGTCATTAATTCTGGAATCATAGTTAAAATGTGCTTAATATGTACCAGGTTCTCTGCTAAACCATATTACCCATATCATATTATTTAATTAACACAAGAACTTTGAAATAACTAACATTACTCTTTTTATTAGGTAAGAAAATTGTGGCTCATAGGTTTTATAAAAGTAAAAGATCATACATATAATAAAGGCGGAATTCAGATTATGTACCTAGATGTGTCTGATTCGTTCAACTGTTACTGCTAAATATTTCTCTATTTTACTCTCCTATTTTGAAAAAGTAATATTCCGTCAAGGCAGATCTGTTCAAAATAAATAGTGGTATTTTGACTTTTTTGACATAAGGAACAGTTAGAAGCCAGGTACCACTGCCTGAACACTATGGGATAATTCTTTGGTTCTTGAAAATTATTTTATTATACTCTCCTGTCACATTCAAAGACCTTGGAGTTTTATGCTACATTAATTCTCTGTTACTGGCAAAATTTTCTTCTGTCACAAGATACTGTGATTATTTGAGACTCATCATAGTTTTCCTTAATGGGACAAGCTCAAGGATTAGTACTCTGTGTTCTGGAAAGATAAACTGCTTGGAATTTTTTAAAGTTGAAGAGGAAAAAGAAGATTTTGGTTTAAAAGGCAAGGGGGATTTAAAGACAGAACTTTATCTAGAAAGAAATAGAAATATGCTCTGACTGGAGACTAAGTTTGTTAAGAGGGAAATGTCTCTAAAACTCTCAGAAGACTGAGAGTGGAAAGAAAAACTCAAGATGCATAAACTTTACATCTTCATTAGGAAGCACAGTGTATTCTTGTTGAAAATAGCAAAAAATTAGAAACAAATATCCTTCAATTAAGAGTTACCTAAATCAATGTTTCTCAGCTAGGGATAATTCTGTCCTCCTAAAAGCATTTGTCAATGTTTGGAAGAATATTGGCTGTCGCAACTGAGTGCAGACTGCATCTGTCATTTAATAGGCAGAGTCGAAGATACTGCTAAGCATCCTGTAAGGCACAGCACATCCCCCACAACAGTGAAGTATCCAGCCCAATATGTCAACAGTGCCAAGGATGAAAAACTCTTAGTTATATCAGTTAGAATCTATGCATATTATAAAACATTATAGAGCTATTTACAAAAAGAGTACACGTTCATATACATATTATCGTAGAAAAGTCAGCAAGGCAATGATACACTTGAAAAATTAAGTAAAAAGCAAATGCAAATATTTAATATTCTTTTGTTCATTTAGGCAATAAAAGCAAAAAAAGTATACTTACATAAATACATAAAGATAGCAACAATGATACTGAGCATTTACTAATTTCTCATCATTGTCCTAAGTGTTTTAAATGAACTTTTATTTAATCCTCACAATGATCATGATATCTAGGTTCTATTGTTATCAACACTTTACATTTGAGAAGAAAGACACGAAGAGGTAAGGAAATTTGTTCAGTGGTCACACAACTATTAAGAAGAAAGTCTGGTATGCAAGTCAAGGCAGTCTGGATCCAGGGAGAACATATTCTCTATCATTTCCAGTCATGTTAATTTACAAGGCAAGAAAAAAACGGATTGAAAATTGACACATTCAAAAATTCAGAATGTGAAAATGCATAGAAATGGACATGCTTTCTTATGTTTTACTCTCTATAATTAGGAACTGCTAACATGATTCAAAAATACTTCCTTGTTGCTGCAATTTTTTTAAAGAATAATCATGGATGCCTATGACGTAACAAATCAACTGTGCTAAATAAAGGAAAGCAGAGAGGAGATGGAGCAAGATGGCTGAATAGAAGACCCCTCCCATTATCCCCCTGCGTGAACACCAAATTTAACAACTGTCTACAAAACAGAAGCACCTTCATAAAAAACAGAAATCAGGGGAGCACTCATAGTACCTGGTTTTAACTTCGTATTACTCAAAGAAGTACTGGAGAGGGTAAGAAAACTTGAATTGCGGGTGCCACCCCTTCCCCATTCCCATGCAGTGGCTGCATGGCATGGAGAAATCTGTGCCCTTAGAATAGAGCGTGTAGCAATTGTGAAACTGCATTGAGCTCAGTGCTGCCTTGTCACAGTGGAAACCAAAATACATTCAACTCAGCTGATGCCAACCCATGGAGGGAGCATCCGAACTGGACCTACCCAGAGTGGAATCACCCATCCCAGCAGTGAAACTTGAGTTCTGTCAAGCCTCACCATCTGGGCTGAAGTGTTCTGAGGCCCTAAAGAAACTTGAAAGGCAGTCTAGGACATAAGGACTTTAAGACCCAGTGCTGAGATGGGCTATGAGACAGTGGACCTCAGGGGAATGCAGAGTACTGAAACACCAGCCAGAGCAGCTAAAGGAATGCTGGCACCACCCCTCTCCCAACCTCAGGCAGCACAGCTCATGGCTCCAAAAGACACCTCTTCCTTCTGAGAGGGGAGGTAAGAGAGAAGGGTAAAGAGGTCTTTTGTTTTGTATCTTAGATACTAACTCAGCCACAGTAGGATAGGGCACAGAGAAGGATCGTGAATCCTCTGTTCCAGGCCCAGACTTCCAGATTAAATTTCTAAAAACAACCTGGGCCGGAAGTGAAGCTGGTACGCTGAAGAGAAGGATGGATCCTGTACTGGCAGGATCCATCACCCGCTGCCTAAATTGTCCTTGGGCATTGAATAACTTACGGTGACACCCAGATAGTATGCCATGGGCCTTGGGTGAGACTGAGACATAATGGCTTCTGGTAAAACCCAGCACATTTTCAGCTGTGGTGGCTATGGGGAGAGATTCCTTCTGCTCAAGAAAAGCGGAGGGAAAAGTAAAGGGGACTTTGTTTTGCACAGTAGGGGCCAGTTCAGCCACAGTGGGATAAAAAACTAGCAAGCTCTAGGGGTTCCTGATTCCAGGTCTTGTCTCCTGAATGGCAATTCTGGATATGCACTGGGCCAGAATGGAGGACGCTGTCCAGAAGGGTGAATTCCAGGCCTGGCAGCATTAACCACAAGCTGAGCTGACTAAAGACCCCTTGGGCCTGAAGGGAACGTCAGTGGTACCTTAGTATGACTCCTTGTGGCCTGGGATGGTAGTGACTGTGAAATGAGGCTCCTTTGCCTATGAAAAGGGGAGGGAAGGATGATAAGAATTGTGTCCCATGGTTTGAGAGTCAGTTCAGTCATAGATGAATATAACACTAGGTAGACATCTAAGATCTTTGACTCCAGTCCCTAGCTCCCAGGCAGCATCTTCAGACTTGCCCAGGGCCTGGGAAAAGTGGACACCATGAGGGAAGGACCCAAGCCTGGCTGGCTTCACCGCTTGCAGATCGTATAGCCCTATGCCCTTGAGGAAACACAGGCAATAGCCAAGTAGTGCTTATAGCAGGCCTTGGGAGAAACTCATTGCTGTGCTGATTTCAGATCTGACCCAGCTCAGTCCCAGTGGTGGTGGCCCCAGGGGTGCTTGTGTGACCCTAGCTCTAGCCCCAGGCAGTTCAGAACAGAGAGAAACACTCCATTTTTTTTTTTTTTTTTGGAAGAAAGTAAAGGAGGAGAACATGAGTTTCTGACTGGTAATCCATGGAATTCTTCCAGACTTAATCAAGACCACCAAGGCCATACCTCTATGAGTCTGCAAGACTCTTGGGCTTGGATTGCCCACTAATGCAGATACAGCTTAGTTCACAACACCTAAGCCCTTTCAAACAACTGAAATTCCTTAACATGGAACATCTAAAAATTATTGGCCATAAAGAAGAGGTAGAGAAAGAGATAAGGGCAGAAAATTCATTCAAAGGGATAATATCAGACAACTTCCCAACCCTAGAGAAAGGTATCAACGTTAAAGTACAAGAAGGTTGTAGAAACCAGAAGATTTAACGCAAAGCAGCCTACCTCAAGGCACCTAATAAGCAAACTCCCAAAGATCAAAGGTAAAGAAAAGATCCTACAAGCAGAAAAAGAAAAGAAAAAACACCATCCAAAAAAGCTCCATTATGTCTGGGAGCAGACTTTTTAGTGGAAATTTTACAGTTTCGAAGAGAGTGTCATGGCATAATTCAAGTACTGAAGGAAAAAACCTTTTACCTTAGAATAGTATATCTGGCAAATGTATGCTTCAAGCATGAATGAGTAATAAAGACTTTCCCAGAAAAACAAAAGCTGTCAGATGTCATCAACACCAGACCTCTCCTGCAAGAAATGCTGAATAAAGTACTTCCTTCAAAGAGAAAAGATCATTACTGAGCAATATGACATCATCCGAAGGTAGAAAACACACTGGCAATAGGAAGTACCCAGAAAAATATAGAATATTATAATGCTGTAACTGTGGTGTATAAACTACTCTTAAGTAGAAAGGATACAAGGTGAACCAATCATAAAGAATAACCACAACTTTTCAAGCCATAGACAGTACATTAAGATAGAAATAGAAACAACAAAACGTTTAAAAAGCTGGGAGATGAAGTTAACGTGTCAAGCTTTCCCTGGTTTTCTTTTTGCTTGTTTGCTTCTTTATGCAACTAGAGTTAAGTTGTTATCACCTTAAAATAAAGTGTTATAAAATAGTGTTTGCAAGCTTCATGGTAGTCTCAAATCAATAAACATGCGATGGACACACACACACACACACACACACACACAAAGCAATAAATTGTTCTACCACCATTAAACACACACACACACACAAAGCAATAAATTGTTCTACCACCATTAAACACACACACACACACCCCTTCACTAAAAGGAAGAAAAGAAGGAAGAGAAGACCTCCAAACAACCAGTCAACAAATAACAAAATGACAGAAGTAAATCTTTATTTATCAATAATAACTTTGAATGCAAATGAACCAAACTCTCCCATCAAAATGCATAAAGTAGCTGAATAAAGAAAATAAGACCCAATAACCTGTTTCCTACATGAAACACGCTTTACCTATAAAGACACATATAGACTAAAAATAAAGGCATGGAAAAAGATATTCTATGCCAATGGAAACCAAAAAAGACCAGGAAGGGCTATACTTACATCAGACAAAGTTATTTCAAAACAAAAAATATAAGAAGAAGTAGAGAAGGCCATTATGTAATGAGCAAAGTATAAATTCAGCAAGAGGATATAACAATTTTAAGTATATATGCACTCAACACTGGGGCACCCAGATACATAAAGCAAATATTACTAAAGCTAAAAAAAGTGAAAGACCCCAATACAATAATAACTGGACACTTCAACACTCCACTTTCAGCATTGATCTTCCAGACAGAAAATCAATAAAGAAACATCAGACTTAATCTGCACCTATAGACAAAATGGACCTAAAAGATATTTACAGAATGTTTCATCCAAGGCCGTTGAATATACATTCTTTTCCATGAATCATTCTCAAGGACAGACCATATGTTAGACCACTAAACAAGTCTTAAAACATTAAAAAAAAAATAATATCAAGCATCTTCTCTGACCACGTGGCAGAAAACTGGAAATCAATAACAAGAGGAATTTTGGAAATCGAACAAACACATGAAAATTTAACAGTATGCTCCCGAATGATCAGTGGATCAAAGAAGAAATTAAAAAGGAAATTGAACTATATCTTGAAACAAATGATAGGATAGGCAATATACCAAAACCTAGGGAATGCAGTGAGAGCAGTACTAATGGGGAAGTTCACAGCTACTTCTGCCTGCATCAAAATAAGAAAAAAAAAAGAAAAAAAAAAAAAGAACTTCAAACAGACAACCTAATATACATCTTAAAGAACTGGAAAAGTAAAAATAAACCAAATCAAAAATGAATAGAAAAAAAAGAGTGAAGATCAGGACAGAGATAAATGAAGTGAAAACATACAAAACAATACCAAAGATCAATGAAAGAAAAAATTTTTTTTGATAAGGTAACAAAGTTGATATGCCATTAGAAAGCCTAACTTAGAAACAAGGAGAGAAATCACAAATAAATAAGATCATAGATAAAAAAGGAGACATTATAACCAATACTGCAGAAATTCAAAGGATCATTAGGGACTGCTATCAAATACTTTATGCTAATAAATTGGAAAATCTAGAAGAAATGGACAAATCCCTAGATATACAACCTACTAATATTGAACCATGAAGAAATCCAAAACCTGAACAGACCAGCAAGCATTGAGATTGACGCCATGATAAAAAGTCTCCCAGTAATGAAAATCTGGGGACCTGATGTCTTCACTGCTGAATTCTGCCAAACAGGTAAAGAAGAATTCATACCAATCCAACTCAAACCATTCCTTAAAATAGAGTAGAAAGTAATACTTCCAAACTCATTCTACAAGGCCAGTATTACCCTGATACCAAAACCAGACAAAGACTCATACAAAAAATAAAACTACAGGCCAGTATCTCTGTTGGATATTGATGCAAAAATCCTCAACAAAATGCTGACAAAGCAAAGTCAACAACACATTAAAAGGAACATTCATCATGACCAAGTGGGACTTATCTCACTAATGCAAAGATGGTCCAATATATGCAAATGAATCAATGTGATACATCATATTAACAGACTCAAGGACAAAATTATATAATTATTTCAACTGATGCTGAAAAAGCATTGATAAAATTCAACATCCCTTCTTGATAAAAAACTGGGCATAGAAGGAATATACATAATAAAAACTATATACAACAGACCCACAGCTAGCATCATACTGAATGGGGGAAAATTGAAAAGCTTTCCTCTAAGATCTGAAACAGGACAAGGATGCCCACTTTCATCACTATTATTCAACATTGTACTGGAAGTCTTAGCTAAAGCAATCAGACAAGAGAAGGAAATAAAGGGCATCCAAATTGAAATGAAAGAAGTCAAATTATCCTTGTTTGCAGATGATATATACTTATATTCAGAAAACCTAAAGATGGCACCAAAATCTTTAAGAACTGATAAACAAATTCAGTAAAGTTGTAAGATACAAAATCAACATACAAAAATCAGTAGCATTTCTGTGTGCTTACAGTGAACAATCTGAAAAATAAAATCAAGAAAGTAATCTTGTTTACAATAACTACAATTAAAATATGTAAAAATTTAACCTAAGATGTGAAAAATTTCTGCAATTAAAACTGTAAACCATTGATGCAAGAAGAGGACACAAAAAAATACAAAGATATTCTATTTTCATGGATTTGAAGAATCAATATTTTTAAAACATTCATAATACCTAAAACAATCTACATATTCAGTGCAATCCCTATCTAAATACCAATGACATTCTTCACAGACATAGAAAAAAATTATAAGATGTATATGGAAACAGAAAAGATCCAGAATAGCCAATGCCATTATAAGCAAAAAGAATAAACCAGGAGGAATCACATTAGCTGACTTCCAACTACACTACAGACTATAGTAACCAAAACGGCATGGTACTGAAATAAAAACAGTCACATAGACCAGTGTAACAGAATATAGAACAAAGAGATTCATATGCCTACAGTGAACTATTATTTGACCATGTTGCCAAGAACATACATTGGGAAAGTACAGTTTCTTCAGTAAATTGTGCTGGGAAAATTGGATATCTATATGGAGAAGAATGAAACCAGACTCCTATCCCTCACCATTTACAAAAATAGATTAAAACATAAATCTAAGACCTCAACCTATGAAAGCACTAAAAGAAAACATTGGAGAAACTCTCCAGGACATTGGACTGGACAAAAGTTTCTTAAGTAATACCCTACAAGCACAGGCAACCAAATGGAACACAAACATGGACAAATAGAATCACATCAAGCTAAATAGCTTCTGTACAGCAAAAGAACCAGTTGACAGAGTAAAGAGACAACCACAGAATAAGAGAAAATATTTGCAAACTATTTGTCTAACAAGGTATTAATAACCAGAATATGTAAGAAGCTCAAATAACTCTATAGAATATAATCATTTGATTTTAACATGAGCAAAAGATCTGAATAGACATATCCTAAAAGAAGAAATACAAATGGCAAACAGTTATATGAAAACGTGCTCAACATCGTTAATCATCAGAGAAACGCAAATCCAAATTACAGTAGGAGCTCATCCTGCCTCAGTTAAAATGGTTTTTATCCAAAAGACAGGCAATAAAAAATGCTCACAACAATGTGGAGAAAAAGTAATCTTCGTGCACAGTTGGTGGTAACACAATTAGCACAACCACTATGGTGAAGAGTTTAAAGTTTTCTCCCATGTTTATAGAAGTAGTGCAGATAGCTCTTCAATATGCTGATTTTTTGCAGCACTATTCATAATAGACAAGATTTGAATGCAACCTATGTGTCCATCAACAGACTAATGGATAAAGTATGGTACATATACACAATGCATTACTATTTCTCTATTAAAAATAAGGAGATTTTGTCATTTGCAATAGTATGGATAGAACTGGAGGTTGTCATCTTGAGTGAAATACGCCAGACACAAAAGACAAAGCTCCTATGTTCTCACTTATTTTGGGATCTACAAGTCAAAACAATTGAACTCATGAAGATAGAGAATAGAAGGATGGTTACCAGATGCTCAGAAGGGTAGTGGGTAGGAGGGTAAAGGAGAAGTGGGGTGGTTAATGTGTACAGAAAATTGTTAGAAAGAATGAATAATATCTAATTTTTGCTAACACAACCAGATGACTATAGAAATAATTTAATTGTACACTTGAATATAACTTAAAGAGTATTACTGAATTGTTTGTAACACAAAGGATAAATGCTTGAGGTGATGGTTACACCATTTACACCAGTGTGAATATTACTTGTTGCATGCCTGTATCAAAATACCTCACATACTTCATAAATAAATACATCTAATATATACCCGCAAAATTTTTAAATAAAAAAAAGGCATTTACTTTCACTAGCAAAGAAAAATGACAAAGAGAGAGATTGAATTTGAAAGGCCAGAAAGTTCTTTCACAAGCCCATGAAAACATAACAAAATAAAAGAAAGAAAGAGAGAGGGAGAAAAAAATGAAATATATCAAATAGTTCAGTTAAAATAATGCTGATAACCCATAGTTACATAGAATAACTGTAAAGCAGCACAAAATGATGTTATTTTGTAGAAAAAATTTTTTCTTGATGTTTTGATCTGAAAAACTCATTAGAAGTATCCTTGGTATATCATTTTTAGACTTCATGTATCACTTTTATTCTTTCTTCTTATTGTCATGCATTCTATTTTCAATGTAAGAGAAAAAATGAGTTACCTAAGTTTATTCATGATAGGTTCACGTTGGTATAATTCATATTCATTTTATTTCTCATTTCAACATATTTGTGTTGAAATCTAATTAGACTGTCATTGTTAACTGCAGGATTCCTAAATATTTTAATTAATATTTAAGTTGTTAAGCCAAAAACTTTTTTTAATTACATGGAATATATTATTAGAAAATATGTAAGAAACTTACATTATCCTCTTTTTCACATAAGTAATTTGAAAAATATGCATAAACATATAAGATATATTTTCAAACACTCAAATTTATCTCACATTATAAATACTGTATGTAATTATGTGTTTTGAGAAATTAAGATGATTTTTATCAAGTAGATACTAAGCAATTTTTGCAGAAGATCAGAGGGTAATGCTGCAGATGGACATAGATTCTCTTATGTCAAATTACCGGCTACTAACTAGATAAAAGGTAACCTTTTATTTATTTAGATAAAAACTTATCTTTTATCTAGTTAGTAGCATGTAACTTAATACGAGACATTAATACTAGCCTAATAACTTATAGCCAGCCTTCACAGTGACACTGAGATAACAAAAATGGCTCAGTTTCTTTGGTACTTGCATTCCTATGGCTATATTTCCCCAGACATTTAAGACCCTATTGAGTTCTTATCTCAGTGCAGGAAAACATGTTATGGCTCATGAAAAATATGTGTTTATGATAAGATTCTTGATTTTCTCCATTAAGTTGTTACTACTGTTGCTACCATTAATGTTTTATATAAGATTCTTGACCCTATAGTGCTAGAGATATTATGAATAACTTATTAAGCTATGCATAGTTGGTAGTGAATTTTTGTTTTCTTTTGATGTTCTTTATTCTTCCTATTTTCAATTATGAGGATATATTTCTTTAATAATGAAAGAAATTAGAATAATATTTTAACATGAAATGGGTTAAGAATATGACTACACAATCACAATGGAAAGAGCACATGATTTGGAAATAAAGTCAATGAATTTTAAAGATACCACTTATTATTATTATTCCATTTGGTAAGCAGGTGGCCTATGATAAATGTAATTATTAAGAAATAGATAATTAACCATGAGTGATAGAGTAAATAACATCCCATGATAAAGTTATATCTTATAAATAGAAAATTGATAAAAACATATACTTGCAACTGCTAAATAAATGTATCCAATTACATACTCAGGGACTGAGAAAAACAAAATAGTGTGAAGCTGTGTACTTGCTCAGAGAATTCTGAGGTGAATTTTGGCCCACATTATTTTACTGCCTCCTTTCGTTCCTCTCATCTATATGCCTTATTCTAAAGTGAACAAGAGTCTTTACATCATTTGACTCAAACGTCAGCACAGAGATCATATCCAACAGTCCTCAAAATGTCTGGATATTCCTCTTTCATTGGTTATCGAAAATATTTAAAAAATATTTTTTATTTTTTGATAGAGTTCCTTTTATCTAGTTAGTAGCATGTAACTTTTATATATTTTATATTTTTTATAGTCTTCAAAAACTATTAAACATTTGTGGTTTGTTTTCTTTTGATGTTCTTTATTCTTCCTATTTTTATTCAAATAAAAACAAGTGATATATAAAATAACCTCTTTCCCTTTTGGAAAAAAGAATCAGGAAAATATTTCATGTTTGTATATTGTAATCCTCAGAAGTGGACTGGATTAAGGTTTTGTTATGTTAGCATTTTCAGCAAGACGTGTAGGAAGTCAGAGGCATTGGCTGACTCCTATCTAACAAGCCCAGTGCAAGGGCAGCTTCTTCTACCATCAGTATTGGCCTATGGAGGAAAGCCACTACTGATCTTTTCAAAGTTGCATATCATCTTCACCAGTATGTTAGTTATTATCTTAATTAAACCAATGTTCTCTGAGCCATTTGCAAAACATAATCAGGTGAGGTATTCTCAGGTTTTTCAAGGTAAATACATTCTAACTTCTCCATCTTTCTATTTTGCTATCTCTTCCTCAATATTAGACCAAGAAATTCAGAAATTCCATTTAATTTACTAAAGACATATGGAAGTTCTAAGGAGGCATTACGACAACCTATTAGATTAGATTCTCTTTTCCAAAAGAGTTAAGTTTTCCATATCCAGTCTTATGCCCTCACAAGCAAAACTCTCAAGATCCACTTTCATACCTGTTCTACTGGTTCCTATAATTTCTTTGGTATTTAATTAGGCTGTGCAGAGACTTGTCCTTCATAAGCAGTCTAGAGGTCCTGAGGGTAGTCAGAGAAAATCTGAAGGACAATCAACTTTATATGGTGAGGAGCCCACCTTGGGTGAGTTCACCACATGGTCTCCAGAAAAGAGTGGCTGATCTTCTATGGAAAGTGGAAAGTCATTGCTTCTTTCTTTCTGGAGATTTAATAGTGAAATCTGGAGGATAAAAGTCCTCAGGTTTACCCATTCAAATATCCCCATTCTATTGCTCAGGTCTTGACAGTTATTCAACAATGAGTTTTGTTTTAGACATAAAATTAAAATTGGAAGCTAGTCTTAATTTTCAGGCCGGGTTTCTCTGGGCTGTCCATTAGTAGTTGCCTTTCCTGACTATATTATATTTTTCAAGGTTGTCAACAGATTTAAAAGAATTAAGACTACCCTAATCTGGCAAGTATTATCATTTTCTCAGTACCATGTAATATTTTCACCACTGTATTTATTTTTTTATTTTTTAACTTTTGTAAGTACATAGTAGGCATATATATTAATGAAGTACATGAGACATTTTGATACAGGCATGCAATGTGAAATAAGCACATCGTGGAGAATGAGGGTATTTTTCCTTTCAAACATTTATCTTTTGAGTTACAAACAAACCAATTACACTCTTTGTTTAAAAATGTACAATTAAGTTACTATTGACTATAGTCACCCTGCTGTGCTATCAAATAATAGGTCTTATCCATTCTTTTTAACTATTTTTTCTACCCATTAACCATCCCCACCTCCTCCTTATCTCCCACTACCCTTCCTAGCCTCTGCTAACCATCCTTCTACTGTCTATATACATGACTTTAATTGTTTTGATTTTTAGATTCTACGTAAAATGAGAACATGCAATGTTTGTCTTTCTGCACCTGGCTTATTTCACTTAGCATAGTGTTCCATCTATACTGCATTTCAATTAACCAAAGAAGACAACTTTAATAATAGGATACCACTGTATGACCTATGCTATCATCCACACCTTCCCACTAAGAATGGGGTCCTTATGCCATCAGAACAATGGTTTAACACCAGAATCTCATCCTAATTATAGATTCATTTCTCTAAACCCAGTCATAGAAAACCAAGTCTGACACAGAAGTTTGTGTGTTATTATTTATGGATAGTATTATTCTAAGTAGTAGACAAAAAGGACAAAGAGAATATAATGGGAAAGTCAGGAGAGACAGTGCAGGTTTTACATTACAATTGACAGCTGAAATATTCAACTGGCTATTTAAAGCCATAGTATATCTTTCAAGAACCCATACAAACTAAATCATAGAATAGCCCACTGGGGAAGAAGAGGGGAATCATTTTTCCACTGATGTTAATCTCTCATTGATCAAATAAACTCCCATGGAGCTTTAACTCCTTCTCATTTTTGCTTGTGCCTGGATGACTTTTAGGCAGAGAGCTGTGGTGTCCTATCTAGCCATATCAAAAGGAAAGGCCTAAAGCAAAAATTGAGGGGCCCAGAACTGTCAGCTGGATAGCCAGGATCTCTAAGCTATGCCAGCAAGTCATATGAGAGACAAGGATCCATTGTTGTAGGTGTTTCAGTCTGAATACACCTACGACAGCAGAGACAACACGGTGTCATGACTATAGAAAGAATGCAAACTATGATAAAACCAAATGTGCAGATCTGGGGACAAGGTGCAGGACTGAATCTAATACAAAAGTATATGGTAATTCTTCATCATCCAAGATCTTTCTAGATCAGGTCATGATTTTTAGAACATTCCTATTCCCAGATGGTTACTTTAGTCACATGGCCTCTACAGCAAAGTATCACTGTCCTTTTCCACCCAATGTCTATTGCCATTTCATTGAAATTATAGCACTCACTCATTTCAACTGTAGCATTACACATTACGATTGAAGTAACTTTTAAAGATTCTGGTTGTTCACTCAAGCCTGGAGTTATTTCTTGTGCCCTTGCGCATGTTAAGAAGGGGTTGCATTGGCTTAACACACAAGCTGAATTCATTTAGTGTTAAACTTCTTTTTTCTATACTATTGAAAGGAAATTTGAAGTCTTCACATTTTTCAGTGTGGGCCTACTTTTAGAAAATCTTTTGTTTACATATGTACTGTAAGAACTAAGCAATCTGCTAAATAATTCAACATAAATTGAAATCTTTAACTGGTACAACTATAATAATAAGTCCTCCAACATTGATAGATAATTTTTACATCCCACATGCATCTGGAGAATCTCAATTATTTTTTAAATGAGGAAGGCTTACTCTTTTTTCTATTTGTTCTTGTTTATTTTCTTTGTGCTCCTTAGGATGTACTTGAACCAGACTATTTATAATTCTGAAATCAGTGAAGGAAGTATAAGTGAAACGGTATTGATTTTGCAACAAAATTCCCTGAGGCGAGAAAATAGCAACACTTTTAAGCAGGAAGGAAGAGTCTCAATACACAAAAGTAAAGGGAATTTAGTGAACAAGGAAGGCTCAGTATTAGACAGGGCATTAGGAAACTCCAGTTGTCCAAATTCCAACAGTTACACTTCTTTAAATTGTCCTTACCTAGCCTTATCTGACTTTTGCTTATGGCAACAGGTAAGGATATCAATTCTTCTGAAATTACAATTTGGCAATACTCCTATCAAATTTAAGAGTTTGTTCTTAACTGTTTGAGCCCTATAGTTAAAAGAGGTGAGGAAATCTTTATAGTGTACTAATAGAAGTCAGTCTGGGTATAAGTTCTGGTCATTTATTTTCTTTTTATTCAATATTAGATATACACCTACTTCCCCCACAATTTCTAAATTATTCATATCCTTTACACAGATATATTACAGTGTAAATGTGAGCGTTCAAAGCTATTTATTGCCTTCTTCCTTGATGACTAAACTCATATTTCTCTTTTTTCCTGGAGGTTTCATTTTCTTTATTCCATCATTGGTATTGGTCTGAGTCCTTAGTTGTGTGCAACAGAAAGAAAAACTGAAAGCATTAAGAAAAAATGAGAGATTTATTTAAAAGAATACCGATACTTAATTAGTAATAGGATATTAATCTTAGTAAATTAATAGAATTTAAATAAAAAGAAAGTACAATTATGTTTCATCACTAAGAGTCTATTATGATGGTACCCACACTGTAGGACCTTGTTATAAACATCACTGTTCCTACTACCGTGAGTAAATTCTAACCACCACATCACTCCATTCCACATCCAAAGATCCAGGTAAGAGCATTTGATTGGCCATGCCAAGTTCACATTCTTGAGCTCTGAATGGGAGGTAGCAAATCTAGAAATCCTAGTTTCTTTTAGTTGCTGTACTAAAAACAGATATAGTTGTCTTCATTGGAGTTTTTAAGATTATATACAAGGGGGAATTCTCTACTAATAGAAAATGGTTTGCATGCTGATTTTTTTTTTAAAAAAAACAGTATTTATTAACTTTGCTTTAGATAAATTAGCAAACAATGAATATTAATTTAGAGTCTATATTATTATCACAACATATTTGTAAATTAACACTTCAAAAATATGATATATAAAACTGCTCTAAAAGGTTTAATTTCAACTCTAATATGCAGTTATTTTCATTATTCTGAAAACAGCAGAAATCTTCAAAATGTGATCTATTGCAAGACAGTGTAAAATACATTGTTATAGCTTCATATGAAGTTGACACAAAACCATGATTAGTTTATTAAAACAGCGTAAAACCATATTCCTCCCAAAATTTCACTAAACTAAATATACATGTAAAATGTATATGTGTTTATATATTTAATATATGTTATGCTATATATTTTTCTATATTATATATAATTAATATATATTTTGCTATCTAGTATATATGTTATATGTAACAATACAATTTTTATGTCATATATAATATACATTATATATGTATATATATAATATACATTATATATATGTATAATATAATGCAACACATCAATATACATGTATCCATTAATGTTTTTTGTTCTTCTAGAAAGCAGCCACATTGAAAATAGAAGCAATACCAATTTTACATCAGCCACACATAACGAATGTATTTTGCTTTGGAATATAAAGCAAATAAATCCCTAAATAAAACTGTAGGGAGAATAAGGAGAAAGTCCAATGTGTAAAATACCTGCAAAGCTATACATTTTGAGAACAAAATAGTATTTTTAAAATTATAAAATATTTTTACACTATTAGCCATTTATTTAAGGAATATTAAAAGTACATAAAAATATCAAGGAAAATTGAAAACAATTTCATTAATCAATGATTAAAAGTTACTAGAATACCAGAGCATTCCTTCCCAGTGAGAGAAAATAGGTCCATATATATACGACAACCATAGAAACGTGTCTCAGATCTCTTTCAGCAGAGCCTACTGGGGGGAGCAGAGTGGACTGATGTTCCAGCTTTTGTACTTCGGAGGCATCACCACATTGTGACACTGAGGTTATGTTTACCTATTGCGGTATGCAGAAGTGCTCTAATTGTGACTTGGATTTGAGGATGCTCCATAGGCTTAGATGGAACCTTCTGAGACTCTTCCTGCTTAATCTTCCTTTGCTCCTCGTTTCTCACCACAGAGCTCAGACATGCATCAAAGACTAAAGCTCTTCCGGCTTCCTCTTGCTTCCTCCCATTTATCATTCAGGAGTGTTTTACAAATAAATCTCTTTCATTTCCATTTCTATCCTGGTGTCTGCTTTTTGAAGGACTCAGACTGATAGATGGTGATATGATTTAGCTGTGTTCCCACCTAAATCTCATCTTGAATTGTAGCTCCCTTAATTCCCACGTGTTGTGGGAGGGACCCAGTGGGAGATAATTCAATCATGGGGGTGGTTCCCCAACACTGTTCTCCTGGTTGTGAATAAGTCTCACGAGATCTGAAGATTTTAAAAGGGGAAACCCCTTTCGTTTGGCTCTTACTTTCTCTTCCCTGCCACCGTGTCTGGTTTGACTTGCTCCTCCTTGCCTTGTGCCATGATTGTGCAGCCTCCTGAGCCGAGTGAAACTGTGAGTCCATTAAACCTCTTTTTCTTTGCGAATTACCCAGTCTCGGGTATGTCTTTATTAGCAGTGTAAAAACAGACTAATACAGATTGTATTCTGGAGATGATCTTTACCTTTCCAATAATCGCCATCATTTCTCTCAAACCATTCCAACAAAATCATGGAAATAAAAACAATATCCTCTTCCTAGTAATAAAGTAAATTCAGGTCAAATTTTCTAGTCCCTTTCTCCAATGATACCTCCTTTCCTAATTCCTTGTACAGTAAGATGTTGGAACTATAATTGCATGTAGAGAGTTATGTTTTTGTATTTATACTGCCTGCTTAAAAATAGCAATAGTGTTTAGGGAGAGTAGCTATACATTTCAGGTAAACTTTGATACCACATCTGTTGAGTTGGGCTGTGTACAGCGGGAGACTTAAGAATTTTCTAGCTTTCCTCAAGGTGGTTTCTGGGTCAGTTAGAAAAGCTTACAGCACTCATTCTGAAATTTCACGTTATTTCTCTCAGCTGTAAGAGAAAGATTTCCAGTGATTTCTAATTTGCTTTTTTTCCCCATAATTGGTAGTCTAAGTATTTGTAACTGGATCTTTCAGCAGTTGTTCCTGTTTACAAGTTACCACCACCTGGAAATAATGTTGATATCTAAAAGCCAAACAAGTGGATTCTCAATGTTGCTTTGTTATATCAATTAAAAAATATGATTCCCATCTGACACCACTATCTGTATGTGGTTTGCAAATTCTCCCCACACCTGCCTGGGTTTTCTCTAGGTACTTCCATTTCCTCCCACATCTCAAAAATATATGTACTAGGCTAATTGGTATGTCTAAATTGTCCCAGTTGGAGTGTGAATGCTGTGTGGGTGACTATGTAAGGGCACCCTGCAATGGAATGGCGTCCTGTTGAGGATTGGCTGTCACCTTTCACCCTGCCCTGCATGGCTAGGCCCCAATCAGTGGCCACCCCAAACCAGAATAATCGGGTAAATAATAATTGTATTTGTTTTTATTAATTTTTTTGTGAATATGTATATCTCACATTTCAGTGTTTAATATTAGAAGTGTTTTGGTCTTTACATATAAGTTTGGCAATGTTTTAGTGACCAGAAATATGTCATAGAAAATATTCTTGTTGATATCAATTAACTGATGACAAAATTGGTTTCATTATGTCTTTTTCCTTAAAGTCACAGTTTCCAAGAACCTGTTGATGATGATAAATGAGGGCTTACTGTATTCTCATGGACTCCTTCCAGAGCATTCCTATTTCTAACCAGTGAATCACATGGAGTTCTACTGGTGTTCCTAGAATGGCAAACTGAATTAGAATTTCTGACATTTGGACTCTGGAATTGGAATTTATTTAAAGTATCTTTAGACTACCAATGCACATCAAAACCTGAAATCTCCTCATTTAAACCCTTGACTTTGATTGACAGAGAGGGTCAGCTGAATTTACTTAAGTTCATGGAAATGATCCTATCAGTTTGTGAGTCTCTTTCCTCACCAAAATATATCCTATTTTTTTTCTCAAAATCTTTATCATTTCTCTTTCCCTCTCTTCTTCCCCCTCATCTTTTTCTTAGCCTATACTATGTGATTATCATTCTTTTTTCTATAATAGGTATTACTCAGTGCAGCCATACACACAAAAAAATTACCTGGTTCAAAATGTAAATAGTCCTGAAGTTGAGAAACACTGGTTACCATATATATGTCCAAACTGTTAGTGGGAGAACATGTCTGAGTCATGCAGCACCAAAGTTATGTTACCTGCAGCAAATCTGTACAAGTCTGCAATCTCAATTCTTTCTTCAGAAGAGTGCATTTGACTGAGGGGCATAAGGCAGAAAGAGATACTAAGGCAAGTTTAGAGCAGGAGTGAACATTTATTTAAAAGCTTTGGAGAAGCAATGAAAGGAAGTAGAGCGTACCTGTAAGAGGGCCAAGTGGGAGACTTGAGACATCAAGTGCATGGTTTGACTTTTTTTAAAACTTAGGGTTTTATTAATACACATAGGCACACTTCTGGGGTCTTGTGTTCCTTCTCCCCTGATTGTTCTCTTGGTGTGGGCTGTCCACTGCGCAGTGGCCTGCTAGTACTTGCAGAGGTAATACGTGCACTGTGTTTACTGGAGTTGTACGCGTGCTCACTTGGGGAGTACTTCCCTTACCAGTTGAATGTCCCTAGAAAGTCGCATGTCAGTTAATTTCTGCCATTTTGCCTCTTAATATGCATGCTTGAGCTCACTTGCCCGACTCCTGAGGTCTTAACAGGAAGCTGCTGATCACCATTCTCAGATGTTTTCTATGTATTGGGAGACTGCCGTTCTCTAGCACCAGCTGTGACCAATTATTATTTAGAGAGCTCGTTAATAACCACCTGCCCATCATCAGATGGTCACCTGACATTTCTGTTGGGAAGGGGCCTCTCCTACCCTGCTCATGTCTACAGCTACACACTGTAAAAACAACCACATGGAAAAATGAGGTGTTTTCTTTAAATTAATTCTTCTACACTGTTCCTGTCGACAAATTAATAAAAGTTTAATTTAGAAGTCAGATTAGTAATTAATAGACTACTAATTTAGAGCAAAGATATACTTTGTTTTTAAAACGTTTGAAGTGATTTTTACATCTTCACTTTAAGGATTTAAATAAATTTCTAAATTCTTTGATTCTGAGCTATCATTGGATGGATAATAATTCCAACCATTTGGGGTTATTGTGAGAAGAATGTGTAATGTGCATAAGGCACCTAGCACATAGTATATGATCAATAGATAGTCATTGTATCTTTTATTTTAATCATTATTGTTATATATAGATGTTATAAAAAAAATTGTCAGCATCCCAGGTAAAAGGTATCAAGTATGCTAAGGCCCTGAGTTTCAGAAGAGGTTTCATCTTAATTACGTAGGTTGTTGACAAGCTGTGGTCAAGTGTTAAATACTACTTTCGTTGCTATTCACAGAATTGTGTTAGTCCTTTATCTAAAACTTATATGACCTGATTTTATAGGTTTTCATTAGCTTTATTTTTTTTAATTACTTTATCATTTGGAAAATGAAAGTAATGTGGCTCAATATTCTTTAACTGCAAAAATGATGACAGTAGTATCTACTTTATAAGGTTACTGTATCAAACCAGATAACATATGCAAAAGTACTGCGTGAATCTGACACATTTTCGACATTCAAGTCATCACAAGTTCAGACACTGCTATTCTTAGATTTGTGTCTTTTTTTTTTGACAGATTTTAGATAATGCATAGAAGGTATACTGGGTAGATTTTTTTCCAACGGTTTTTGAGTAAATATCTTGAATTACAATGGCAAACATACATGAAAGAAAACAAGGGATATTGAGATGATGAATTTCAACAGATTTAATCACAGATAATTTTAAATTACTTTTGCAGAATTTGTTTCCAAGTTTCTAATTGACCATACTTAAATCTTTGTAATTTCATGTAGCTTTAGTCAAAACATTGCTCAGATGTAATTCAGTCACTGTACAAATTTCATCATGTGTCAAAATCAAATGATCAATAGTATCTAAACATTTTAGCCACAGATTTTGCAGAGTTTATGCTGTGGTATGACTGTATGTGTGTGCGTACTAAAAAGCAATTTGTATTTCCTGTACTGTATTTTGATAATTATTGAGATAGAACAAAGTATCTCCAAATTTTGCAACAAACATTTTTGTATTCTGCTATGCTAATTGCTACCTTTTGAAACAAAGAACCTTAGTCATATTGAGGGAATGTGTTCTCTTTCCGGGTCCACAAGGGGGCATAGTTTTAAGGGCAAGAACTTCCTAGTGCCATTTCCCCACCCCCATCTCCATCCAGGAGATTTAATGGTTATGTTTGAATTTCAAGGGTGTGGGAAGAAGCTAAGAGTCAGTCATTCCAGAGGAAGTTCTAAGGAACTCCTTTTGTTGGCCTGGGGTCTTATAGAAGGTAGGGGTTCCTTGCCGGTTAAAAGTCCCTTTCTTCCACTCCCCTTCAGACTCCATGTTTGGATCCCCTTCCACGAACACACTCTCCATGGAAGTCGTCTTTCTCTCTCCTGGATTTTCCCTCTGGAGTCCCCTTCCACACACTCTCATGGAAACCTGTCCTCTCCTCCTAAACTCCATCTCTCTATTCCCTAACACTCTCTAGTGGAAGCTGCTTTCCTCTCCTGGATTCCATCTTTCTGGATTATCTCACTCAGTGTGAGAGTTAGCTGTTTCTTTCTCCTTCTCCTGTTTCTCTCTTTTTAAATAAATCACTTTCTACAAACATTTTTGAGTCCGGCATTTACTGTGCACTGTGCCATGGTCCCTATCTCATTCTTGAGAGGGCAGGAAACCAAGAACCTGGAGGAACATGCTATCAGGGGAGCTCAGGGCACCCTGAACCCTGTACTCCAATATTACAATATAATTTTGGAAAATATTTGGATGTTTGAAATTAAATGTGTTTCTTTAATAATTCAGGAGCTCTCAGAACATTTATTATGTTGATATGTGTGATAAATATCAAAAAGATTTCTAGCAAACATAGGTCTGCTCTCCACAAAGTTCCTTCCACCTCCTTTATGTTGTTAGTAGGTTCTGGCATTGTGTGTGCTGTGGTAGACTAAGCTGGTCATAGTCATGCTGTCTTTCTTGTTTGAGCCATAGAACTAAGTCAATGATTGCATGATACTGCCTTTAGATAGACATTCATTTATGAACAGGCATGGGATGTAACGAAATGTAAGTTTCCTGAGGTCTTTGTGATTATTTTAATGTTAATAGCTTTCCAGGAAGAGACACTACAGACTTTTTGTTCATCTGTTTTTCAATATTGTTCAGAAAAATGAGAACTTTCTCTGACTACTAGCCTGAGGATAGAAGAAAAATCATACAGAAGTGAACCAAAATTAATTATTTAGAATTAATTCAACCCTGAAGCTTATCTTTGGACTTCCATTGTTGTGGGATAATAAATTTTCTTATATTTAATTCTGTTTGACTTTTGTTGACAGCTGCCAGAGATATTTTACCATTGTGATGTAAAAGGGTAATGGGTTCAAAGTTTTTGACAATGCCATATTGTTGTTTAGGCTATCCACTGATGGGGCAAATTTTTGAAATTCTAGTATAGGAAGAAAAGAGTGGTTTATATAGAGTCAGCAGACCTGGGTTTGAATGCTTTCTAATTCATTACTAATTTGCTTTGGGAGGTAATATAATGTATATTTAATTAATATTTCTCTTTTATAAAATTATGAAACTCCCCATATTCTCATAAAATTGCTATAAGGATAAGTAAAATATGTAAAAAAATTTACCAATAGTATTTAACAAATAGTATGTGCTCATTAAATTTTGCCTACTAAAATTGTTAAAACTGTTTTATCTTAATTACATATTGCTTACTATAACATATAATAAATATTAACTTGCCAGGTCATTAATCAAAGCTATCAAGATAGTTTTCTTGTGTCCTTATTTAATATATGCTGCTCACATTCTAGAAGAGTGAAGTGTGATAATCAAAACAAAGATCCCTGAGGAATATTCTCAGGTCTTATAAAATTTAATATTAATTGGTATTAAAAATTTCAATGAGCCTACTTTATGATAAGAAAATTCTCTTAAAATGATCTCTAGTCTTCAGATATTGAACATAAAGTCATAGCATCATAAAATATAATGGACACAGGGAGGGGAGCATCTCACACTGGGGTCTGTTGGGGGGAAAAGGGAAGGGACAGCGGCAGGTGGGGAGTTGGGGAGGGATAGCATGGGGAGAAATGCCAGATATAGGTGATGGCGAGGAAGGCAGCAAATCACACTGCCATGTGTGTACCTATGCAACAATCTTGCATGTTCTTCACATGTACCCCTAAACCTAAAATGCAATAAAAAATATATAATTAAAAAAGCAACCAAATTGTAATTTAGAAGTTTGAAATTATTAAGACATGAATATCCCTTAATTTGCAACTAATCCTTTATAAAAGTGAAATAGCAGAAGTTCAAACTAGCAGAAGCTACACAAAATTTCTTGGTCTATCATATGCTTCATGATCAACATAGAATATGAAAAAATAACTTAGAACTCAGTAAATAAGGGAATAAAGCTTCTCATGCAGACATGATTGAAAAATGTATTTTATAGGAAAAATGTAAAGTAGAAATTGTGTGTATTGTATTAGGGTTCTCTTAGAGGGACAGAACTAATACATACATTATATATATATATAATGTATGTATGTATATATATACATTGTATATATATATAATATATATAAAGGAAATTTATTAAATATTAACTTACACAATCACAAGGTCCTACAATAGGCTGTCTGTAAGCTGAGGAGTGAGGAAGTCCAGTCCAAGTCTAAGAAATTGGAGTCCGATATTCGAGGGCAGGAAGCATCCAGCATGGGAGACAGATGTAGGCTGGGAGGCTAGGCCCATCTCTCCTTTTCACATTTTCCTGCCTGGTTTATATTTGCTGGAAGCTGATTAGATTGTGCCCACCAGATTAAAAGTGGATCTGCTTTTCTCCAGCCTATTGACTTAAATGTTAGTCTCTTTTGGCAACACCCATACAGACACACCCAGGATTAATACTTTGTATCTCTCAATCCAATCAAGTTCACGCTCAGTATTAACTATCACATGTATGGATATGTGTGCACTATTCAAACAAAAACCTTCTCAATAACAACACTGTAAGACTTTAGTTTAATGGAATAAATGCTGCCCTTGCCTTCCAAAGATGGTTGTTGGTAAGTTAATGGGTGAAATGACATGAGGCCTGTATTTTCCTTTAAAATAATCAGAAGATTAAATAAACTAAATTTACTAAACAATTCAAACTAGTGGAATCTACACAAAATTTCTTGGTCAAGTGGCAGGAAAAATCTGAGGATAACAAATATAAGCAGAACCCAGAAACGCTTTTCCAGAAGAAGAGAATACATGGGAAGAATATGCATTACTATAAGCATTTATGAGAGAGAGAGAAGTTTAGGGGGAGCATCCATTAGAGCTTAGGGAAATGAACATGAAACCTACTCTCAGACCTGAAAAATATTTCCCAGCCCCTTATCCTCTACATTACATTCTTATACTTATTGTCTTTTAAAAATCTAATTCATTAAGATGTGGCTAGAAAAATAAATTAGAACCACTGCATCTATATATGACTTTACACATAAGATGCTGAAAATGCTGCTGCTAAAAATAACAGTTTTGGATTTATAAGATAGAAACAAAAGCCTATTTTAAGGCATTAGAAAACTGGTGAAATGAGGAACACAGAGGCGAAGGTTTTGAAGAAGTGAGAACATCAAAGAGGTATGCTGAAATTGTGCAGCTACATTGCTTCTGGGAACATTTTCAAATTTTTTCATAGAGACAAAAGGATAGTGTATAGAATGAAAATTTGAGTTTGACTTACAAATAAATGTCCATATTTCAAGGAGGTGGGGAAGGTTGGCAGTGTGAAAATAAGTAATTTAAAAATTATGCTGTTGAAACTTTATATTATTTTGAGCTTTAACAAGGTATGATTATGCGGCCTTAGTCACCTGACAAGCATCTGTAACCTAGGCAGTTGTAACCTTTGTTTTTCTAATTATGAATTAGCCTTTTTCCTTACCTACATTATTCTGTAAAATGTCGTAAATAACTAAAAGGTGCCAGGGAAGACTCCTTCCCCCTTTACTGTTGATCTTCATTATGTATTAACTTCCATTTTACCTAACTTACACAAGGCCTTCATGAATATCACCTTGTCTTAAGATGAAATGTTACATACGCTCTTTTAAATTAAAAAAATAAAAAACTGCAGGGTAAATAAGACAAACTGTAACTTACTAAAATGTTATATTTCATAAACCGACCATGTACAGAAAATGTATAATCCTACTAAACATTTTTGTTTTCTGCCTATGTAACCAAGACCTTGACTTTTTACTTTAGAGCACTGATGTCATTTCTCTGGAATATGGGTTTTCCTGATAGCCATTCCCAACTTTTCTCTTGAATAAGTTCTTTAAAACTGGATTATGATATTTTTAAAGTCATTTCAGGATTACAGCAGTGAACCAAAAGTAGTAAAGAATGTGGAGGGCTATGTCTCATAAACAGGGGATTCAAAGGTAGACAGAACCCAGGCCTAAATTAACTTTGTCTCTGATTAGATAGAATTGATTCAGCAATAATTTATTGTTCTAGAACAAGAGACAGTAAATGATCTCTAGGGGAAGACATTATTATCTATATACTGTATGATTTTGGATATGCAATGGAATATCACTCAAATGCTAGATACCACAAAGAGAAGATCATATGAATGAAAAGCAAGAAATAAATAGAAAAGACAGATTAACAGGTAATCTATATATTGAAATTAGTAAAAAAGACTTTAAATAATTTATATTAGCTTCAAAATATGAAATCATGGAGGATATAGATAAAAAAATTTAAAATCTTATGAGAAAATTTGATTCTCTAAAACGGAATCAACAAGAAACATATCTGGAATGAGAGAATAAAGACTCCTTAAAGTCTGCTCCTCCATAAAAACAATGAGAATACTGAAAAGAAGTAAAACCTGACTTTTCCAGAACTTGAAATTAAAGATTTACAGCAATTAAAAAAAAATGCATTTATTAAAAATAAAATCACTGAATCATGGTAAGATCAGAAAGCTTTGTGATGTTTCATTTGCCCTGTATTCACCTGTCCCCAGTTCTGTAGTAGCCTTAAAAGACAAAATAACAAAAGCTTTGCAACAATGGTAGTTTTGGAAGACAGCAGCCTGCTAGTCATTGCAGGAACAGAATGTATTTAAAATGTGATGAAAATGATGTCCCTTACATAATTATCCTTATTCACCTGTTGGCAGCTTTACACAAATGCTTTATTCTCAGATTGTTTTGATTTGACTGGACTTGAGTTTGCTTTATGCAAACAGTCCTATCTTTACTGCACTTGTAGAAAACAATCAATAGCAACTGTTTAACATTTCACCTGCCTTAGGTGGCTAGAACAGTTGCTGCTAACAAAATGCTAGTTGAAACACTTGAAAGAAATAGTAGGAGAATAATATGTCCATAGAAAGCTTTGTAAAGCTCTGATTTATTCCTGGTAATGTAGAATACTGCACACATGTTCAGGGCTGTGTATATGCCCAGCAAAAGCATGATTTTTAAAAATTGATACATAATAGATGTACATAGTTTTGGGGTACATGTGACAACACATTTACATAAGTTTTTATTTGCCAATCTGTGTACTTTGGGACATCTATTACCATAAATATTTGTTTTGTCTTGATCTTAGAACTAATTCTTTTCCTCTAACTATTTTGAATTAAACTATAGATTATTATAATCTATAGTCACTCCACTAAACTGACACTAGGTTTTATTTCTTCTATCAAACCATATATTTAAGCCAGTTAAAAAAAAAATCTGTAAAACATCTGAAAAGACCCTTCACCAAAGAAAGTAGACATATGGCAACTAAACATATGAAAAACATTCAACTTCATATGTCATTTATGGAATTACAAATTTAAAACAAGACACCTAAACAACTATTAGAACATCCAAAATCCAAAACACTGTAATATGAAATATTGAAGAGGATTGAAGCTACAGACATTCTAATTCATTACTGATAGGAGTGCATGATGGTACAGCCACTTTGTCAGTTTCCTACAAGCTAAGCACTTTATCATGTGATTCACCATTGGTTCTTATGGTTTTACCCAAATGAGTTGAAAACCGATATCCACACAAAAACCTGTGCATGAAGGTTTATAGCATGAAGGTTTATAGCACATGAAGGTTTATAATTGCCAAATATTGAAAGCAAACAAGATGCCTTTCAATAGGTAAATGGATACATCTATGGAATATAATTGAGCAATTAAACAAAATGAGCTATCAGGTCATGAAAATACAATGAGGTAATTTAAATGTATATTGCTATGTGGAAAAGGCCGACCTGAAAAGGCTGCATACTGTTTTCTATGCATATGTCACTCTGAAAAAGGCAAAACTGTTACAGAAGTCCCAATCCAGCCCCCAAGAGATGGTTCTTGGATGTCACACAAGAATTAATTCAAAAGGAGTCCACAGAGTAAAGTAAGTTTATTAAGAAAGTAAAGAAATAAAAGAATAGCTACTCCATAGAACAGCTGCTGGTTGCCCATTTTACGGTTTTATCTTGACGAAATGCTAAACAATGGGTGGGTTATTAATGCCTCCCCCTTTTAGACCATATTGGGTAACTTCCTGATGTTGCCATGGCATTTGTAAACTGTCATGGCTCTGAGATGTAGCAATGACAACAACCAGAGGTCACTCTTGTGGCCATCTTGGTTTTCATGAGTTTAAGTGGTTTCTTTACTGCAAGCTGTTTTATCAGAAAGGTCTTTATGACCTGTATCTTGTGCCGACCTCCTGTCTCATCCTGTGACTTACCCGTCTGAGGTTGCAGCCCAGTAGGTAACAGCCTTATTTCATCCGGCTCCTATTCAAGATGGAGTTGCTCTGGTTCAAAAGTCTGACCAAAAAATACAATTACAAGGTCAGTGATTGCTAGAGCTTAAAGGAGAAAAGAAGATAAATGGGTGAAACACAGAGGATTTTTAGGATAATGAAATGACTCAATTCTGCATGCTGTCATGGTAGATGTATGTATATTAACCATGTTTTTCTGCTTTTGAGTCTGATGTTTTCCATCTGGGATCTTTCTGACTGGGGCAGTACTGTTGCTTTTCGGGATAACCAATTCCTAGACATAGCGAGGAATTCTCTTGAGTGTCTGTGTTTCATAGGCAAACTAACCAATTCAGAGCCCCTACTTCCCACTCACTAGCTTTTTTGGGCTATTACATTTGTGACACTCGTTCCCTTCCCTAGACATCACATCCATTCCCTAAACATCAGACATGTAGAGGCAGACCTTATACCTGGGATCCTGCTGAAATTATTTAAACTGGCCAATCTTAAACCTAATTAACCTGTTTACACTGCCTCCCTCATTTCTTCCCGCAAAAATTACGATAAGACTTTCTAGCAGTTTCCCTCTCTGCCTTCGGTGATCATCTCTGTGACCACACCTTCCTTACCTTCCTCTTGGGAACTGTAATAAACTATCTTTTTAATAGCAATCATCTACTGATCTGCTGCCCTCACCACCTCTGAGTAAACCCAAAATCCCAGGAACATCTGAATGCAACATGACATAATGCATTTGGTAAAACCCATAGAACTGCACAACTCAGAGTGAACTCGAATATAAACAAAGGACATTAGTTAATAATGATGTATCTCTTTTGGATCATTAATTTCCACAAATGACGACAAGATTATGGTATTTGTATCACTAAAGATAGAATTGGACCCATAAAAAATTTTTAAAAGTTTGAGGGGATGTTTATATTGATAATAGTTATGAACTATACAGCAAATAGCAATGAGTTTACAAGGCTGAAGTTAACAACATTTCCGAACTATGGAAAACACACTGTAACACAATCATCACTGAAAGGATCCTAGGTTCCTTGAGAAAATGGCTGGTTCAGTTCTGGCAATAGAAAAAATGAGCCTGTAACATTTTCTTAGATGAGAAAAAAATGAAAGTTTCAAAGTTAACAGGGTCATGTCAAGTAGACACAATGGAACTTTATTAATAAAGTATTGATTGAAAAAATTGGAAAAAATGCAGATTGAGTATAAGAATTCTAATGAACTGATACACATAAGTATGAATGAAAATTACTGAATCTATATGATACTAAGAAAAAAATCCAAAGAGCAGGAAAAACAGTATGTCACCATTTAAGATGACTATTAAAACAACTTAAGAAAAACAATATCTAAAGGAAAGTATTAAATATTTATCCTGGCTTTCCAATAGGAACTTCATTGCAGTGTAACTGAATTCCTATATCAAAGAAGCATCAAATATTCAGATACGCTTTTATGTATGATGATATGTATAATACCATTCCCTCAAGGCATGTGGATCAAACAGCTCACAGTTACGAGTTTTAGTTTAAATTGTAAGGTTGGCAGAACTCATTTAATAATCTATTCCCACAATCAGAGACTTCTCAGTTGAAATACCTTTTCTTTGTCCCTGCTAACCTGTGTCTACTATCCTCCTCTCTCTCTTTGAGGACGAGGGGGATTACAAAACTGTGGAGCCACACAGGCATCTAAGAGCTAACTGCTTAAACACTTAACTGGTTTTTGTCTTACTTCTAAAATATAAAATATCAGCAACAAAAGTCAACATTACAATTTTACAGTGTAAATGCATTTGGAAAGTTGGAAAATATTAGGATGTAAATGGCCAGAAAAAGAAATCTCTGGTATTTCTACTCTTAAAATAAATTTATTTTTACTAATATGAAAAAACCAATAGACTATATTTTTAACGAATTTAAAGGTATTATGTATTCTCTTTTACCAATGTCAATCATTGATATATTTTCCAAATTGCTTATTCTCCTCAACTGCAAGATAAATAGCCCTACTTTTTAAAGCTGTATAGAACAGCTGGAAATTCTCCCCAGGTAATATCTGACTAAAATGGGCTTAAGAAAAAGAAGCATGTTGGAATTATGTTTCCCATATGTCTCACTGTTGTGAACAACTAGGAGAATTGATTTAATGAGAAGGAAAAAAAGTTAGCTAAATTAAACATAGTGAATATCAATCTAGTAAAAATAAGACAGACAAATCAATAGGGATAGAAGTTAAGGCAGTCACCTACTTTTAATAGCTAATTTAGGACCAAGTCAAAGTGTAGAGAAGATTAATGAACCTTAATGCAAATCATATAATAGAGTGAGAGTTGGAAAACATGTGCAATTAGCACACATGCTGGGGACATCAGTCTGAGATTCCTAAATATAATATGGAGCTGTTGTCAAGAGAAGATTGGAAACTGGACTTGAATGTCCAGATACACAGCTAAATAATGATTTCCAAAAATAAAAATTACTGTCAGGTGGAAAGTAACCCAATCAGCCACAATCTTGTATCTCTCTACCCAGGATTGTCACAAAACAAAATTATCTCTAAAAATCGATCACTTGACTCAGGACAGGTTTTTTTTTTTTTTTTTTTTTTTTTTTTCCCCCATTAAGTGTCTCATAGTAGGGTAGATTGACAGTTGCCATACTGAATTTGCAAAGGGAAATAGAAGTTGATCCCATTAACTATGAAGCCTCTATTTCAGTAATATTTATATGTGGGACTTTAGTAACAACCCTCATTCTTAGCAAAATCGGTTGAGTTTTGTTATTTATCGGATAACACAAGGTCCAACTAGCTTCTTCAGAAGTTCTCTCCATCACTGCTTTTTGTCCTTCTGAACATTTCAAAGACTTGTGAGTATACCATATTGTTTGATTAGTAAGCATACTCTAAGTTGCAAAGACAAAAAAAAATTTGAACTAATGTAAGCCAAAAGAAGATAAGATCATATTAAAGGATCAACAGAGTTGAAATGAGGAATCTGGGACTGAGTACAATTGTCTCAATTCTGTGACAACTTTGAGGCTGGAAACATTAAATTACAGTTATTTCTGGACTCACACATTCTCAGCTTCATCTCCAGTTTGAAAAGCTTCAGGGGAAAAAAACTGATTAGCTTTGAAGGAATAACTAGGAGAAAAAGAATTTAAAAGTTTTTTTTTTTTTTTTAATGAGAAATACAAGGTTGTCAGAAGGACTAAATAATGAAATAGAAAACACAAGAGGTATTTAAATGTTTTGAAAAACACATTATTACCAAAAGTGCCATTATGCTATTCAAGTTTGAAAAAAAAAAAATTATGGGAGTTGGAGTGATGAGGTGCTCCTCTAATCCCAGCTACTCAGAAGGCTAAGGCAGGAGGGTTACTGGAACCCAGGAGTTTGAGGCTGCAGTAAGCTGTGATCATCTCACTGCATTCCAGCCTGAGCAACAGATTGAAACCCTGACTCTTAAACAAAATATGGTAATTATTATAAAGGAGGTGATATATCTTCAGATATCAGTATTTTTAAAAGTCAGTGATAAAATTACTTTCTTTGGAGGTCAATAACTTATATGAATTGCTCAGAAATCAACTTAGTTTGGAAGCTAAAAAAATAAAAAACTGTTATTTTTGGTGTATCTCAGAGTATACAGTGCACTCTACCTACCTACCACCAAGGGACATAGTGTTCACACTTATTCCTAATGTTGGCAGAAAAACTGTTAGTTTTGTTCCCACATTCTCCAGTTCTCAAGTTTCTGCCCCTAAAACATAGATGTAATCCCATAAGTTTGTTCTGTAATTTTATATACAAAAAGCATCAATTTTGTACTTTATTTGACCAATTTTATTTGCAAAGGTGTAACAAAAGGTATTTATTCACAAAGATGTTTTTCTTTTTTTTGCTTAGCAATATTAGAGCCATATCCTATTGGGGCTCAGAAGTCAAACCTGTCTAGAGATCTCATACGTTTCCTAAGCTTGTAACTCTACCCAACATGTCAGAAATACTTCTTGTGATTATTGGCTCATCAACTGATTTTGGGAACAAAGTACAATTACATTCACCTCAGTTGGTACTATAATGTAGTAGCTATAATTTTATCAAATGTATGAATACTCTCCTAGCAGAGTTTTCTTCCTATTTCATCTGCTGTGGTTTGAGTTAGCCACACCAAAGCTTATGTTGAAATTTGATCCCCAAATTGGTGGTGTTGGAAAGTGGGGCCTAGTGGAAGGTGTTTGAATGATGGGGGTGAATCCTGTGTGAGTGGCTTGGTGTGTTCTTAAAGTAGTGAGTTCTTGCTCTGGAGAGAAAACATTAGTTCTCTCCAGACCAGATTAATTCCTGTAAGAGTGCATTTTTATAAAGCCAGATTCCTCCTCCTGTTCGGTCCTCTTTCTTTACATTTGTTCACTTCTCCTTTAACCCTATCTGCCATGTTATAATGCAGCAGGGAAGCCCTCACCAGAAGTCAGGGCCATGCTTTTGAACTTGGCGGACTGTCAAACCATGAGCTAAATTAATTTCTTTTCATTGTAAATTACCCAGTCTCGGCATTCTGTTATAGAAACACAAAATAGACGAAGACACATTCTATGTTTTTCTTTTCCATTATGGACCAGTCCTATGGTGGGTTAATTTAGGCCTTCAGTTTTATGTTTATCAATGGCTCGTCAGCATTTAAACTTACTGTTACTTCTTGGCTTCACTTGCTTCTCTGGGACATTTCTGTTTCTGAGTAAGAGACATAAAAGTAATAACTTTTAAACTCTCATATTTTTTTCCAAAGTCTATGAAGCTCTGGATGAGACAGAGTTCTTCCCCATTTCCACATATATTGAAGCTCATTTATAATTATCATACAAATGAATGAGAATTGCTCTACACCATATAAAAATTGTTGCTTTGTGCTTTTAAAAGTTACTTACTTTTTCCTATGCCAAGAACACTTAAAAACTAGTCTTAAAAACCTTCATGTCTACCATATCACATTGTTACTTGTAGGCACGATATAGCACAAGAGCTCTCAAGAACTGATTGATTTTGTATGATTATTCTATAACAATCAAGCAACAACTCACTACTTATTCCTCTTCTCATTCCCTGGCAACCACCATCCTATTTTGTGCTTTTATTTATTTGACTAGGTTAGTACCTCAAATAAGTGTGATCATACGGTACTTTTTTCTTTTTTTACTGACTTATTTCACAAACAGCACAATTTCCTTTTTTTCTAAGGCTCAATAACATTCTACGCTATAGACATAGCACACTTTTTATCCATGTGTTGGGCCATGGGCATTTGGATTGTTTCCGTATTTGAGTTAATAGAAATAATGCTGCAATAAACATGGCAGTGCAGATACCTCTTTGAGATCCTGATTTAAATTGTTTTGGGTATATATCCAGAAGTAGGATTGTTAGATCGTATAATAATTCTATTTTAATTGTATAAGGAAATTCCATAAGGATTTTTTGTAGCTACTGTGCCATTTTACATTCCTACCAACAGTGTAAAAAGGTGTCAATTTCTCTGCAACCTCAATAAATCTAATAACACTTACTACCTTTTTAAAAAATTAAAAGCCATCCTAACTAGTGTAAGGTGATATCATTTGATCTGCATTTTCCTTATGACTAATGCTGTTGACCACATTTTTATAAACCTATCGACCATTTGTATTCCGTATCAGATATACTGTTTGTAAATATTTTCTACCAATCCATAGTTTGCTTTTTCACTTTTGATTGTTTCCCTTAACGTGCAGAAGATTTTAAATTTGACATAGTCCCACTTTACATTTTCTTTTGTTTCTTATGCTTTTAGTGTCATATCTGTGAAATCATTGCTGAAATCAATGTCATGAAGATTTTCCCCTATGTTTTTTCTACGATTTTTACATTTTCAGGTCTTCTGCTTAAGTCTGTAATTCATGTAAGTTGATTTTGTGTATGGCATATGATAGGGATCCAATTTCTTTTCTTTGAATTTGAATATCCAGTTTTCCAAACATCATATACCAGAAGGATTTTCTTGTCCTTGTTGTATATTCTTGGTTCTTTCGTTGAAGTTTAGTTGATTGTATGTGTTTGGGTTTATTTCTGGGCTATTTCTATTTCAATTACAGTTATTTCTATATCAATTACATGTCAATTACACTTCAATATAGCTAAAAACTGTTACTTGACTCTAGTACACCTCTTATTTCATGGTACATTAGTTTATCTTTAGTAAATGCACAGAATATGAGCAGATATTTATGATTAACATGCCTCAACATTTTCAGAGAGAAAGAGAATGGCAGACAGACAGGCAGAGGGAAGAGAGACAGCAGATCATGCATGTGTGAGTGAGAAAACTGCTCATAGATACAAAAGTTGTACAATTATAAACAGACCAATAGAAAATGATAATGAAGGCAGGGCTTTATGGCTCATGCCCATAATCCCAGCACTGTGGGAGGTCGAGGCAGGCTGATCACTTGAGGTCAGGAGTTTGAGACCAGTCTGGCCAGCATGGCCAAACTCATCTCTACTAAAAATACAAAAATTACCTGGGTGTCGTGGTGTGGGCCTGTCATCCCAGCTACTTGGGAGGCTAAGTCATGAGAATTGCTTGAACCCAAGAAGCAGAGGTTACAGTGAGCTGAGATTGTGCCACTGCTCTCCAGCCTGGGTGACAGAGTGAGACTCTGTTTCAAAAATAAATTAAAAAAAAAATAAATTTTAAAATGTTAATGACATTTCTATTGCTAATAATAAAATTTATTTTTCATTTACATACAGCTGTGTTACTAAGATCAGACTTAGAACATGAATCAAAAAAACACAGCATTTACAAAATCACTGGTTGGTTGTAGTGAAGATCTTGAAGATAAACATCCCATTGTCCATTATAGCAGGTACTTTATATATCTGTATGTACATACACATTTTATCTGAGCTCTGCTTGGAAAGAAAATTATACAGCACTAAAGATAGAGGTACAAAAATCTCCAAGAAAAATACATTCCTTAGATTTTAGGTTATTAATTTATGACCTTAGAAAAATACAAACTTGCAGATGATCTGGCATTATTTTTGCTTTTAAGAGTGGTTTCGGTGTTCTTTTCTAAATTTAAAAATAAATTTAAAATCCATAAAATACAACTGGATAATTTTTATTTTATGCTACGAATTGATGTCATCCCACAGGCTGTAAAATCAGATCTCCATATACTTGTCACCAATTGAATGGCCATACGCAAATCAGAAACAGGTGGAAAACCAGAACTAGACTTTGCTAAGAAAACTAGACTCAATCTGAAAAGAGAATTAGAAAACGTCAGAACATTTCGAGTCAAAAACTAATAACCGCGTGGGACTGTTTTGTATCTTGGCTGTATCAATGGGAGTAGACTCACTGATACATACCACAGTTTTGAAAGAGGATATCTTTGAGAGAAACTGAATAAACGGAACATGAGATCTAGGTGTTATATCTTATAACTATAAATGAATCTACAGTGATCTCAAAATAGAATCTTAATTTAAAAGGTAAACAATAATCAGCCACAAATGGAGAGATAGTAAAACTGAACTACTACTGTGTCTGTCAGAAAAAGAATTCCTGCTGTAAACAGCTTCCAAGGTGGTGGTCTTGGTTACCACCAGCTCTTCTTGGCCAGTGCCTTTCACCAGATCATGGTAGAAACTATGGCTGTGAAAGGAATAGTCAGCAGGAAAAAAAAAAAAAAAGTGCAACAAAAATGTTGGGTTCTGTCTTCCACTTAGTATGTAGAAAGCTGGAAAGAACACCAAATCCACTCTTAACTGCAAAAATAATGCCTGAAAATCTGCAAGTTTTTTTTTTTTTTTTTTTTTTTAGACGG
>PVKV010019342.1:0-42478 GCA_004027835.1 Alouatta palliata
GGAGAATTGTCTTGGGTCATACATAAAATACACTAACAATAGCCTATGAGCTTTAAAAATATGTATATGCAAAAATTTTCATAATATTTTAAGAAAGTTTAGGAATTAGTGTTTCCTGGGCTGCATGCAGCCTCCTGGCTGCGGGTTAGACAAGCTTGCTTTAGAGCTTTCAAAGATGAGTCATGCGTGTTGTTGATTCTTTTGGATGCTGCTGATTGTTTTCTGTGAGGGAGGGCAGGTCCTGGGACAGTCAGCTCCTCCCTTCCTCCATCCCCTCCCCCCCACCGTCACCATTACCTCTGTCCCGCTTCTCACGCCATCCCAGCCCTGAGGACATGAAGGCACTGCCAGGTGCCTGTGGACTTGACCCTCCCAGGATTAAGCCCTTCCCGCCACCCACGCCCTACTCCTTTCCCTGACGTTGAGGAGAAAATCCCTGCCGTCCACCTAGCCCCCACGCTAAAACGGCTGGGATGGGGCGAGAGGGCATCGGGTTTTTGGCTTCAGTACTAGAGGGAGGAGGGAGGCACCAGGGTCGGCTTTATGTCTTCATTCAACACACCAAGCACGCGTTATCCAGCAGAACTCTGCCAGATGTGGGAAAGTCAGTGGCCTCTGCCCTGCAGGAGGCTACAGTCTGGGGGAAGGGGTGAGTGACAGCCTGTCACAGGGGGCGCAATATCGAGGCACTGGGCCCTGGACCCAGGCCAGGAAGGAGGAAGCTGCCAGGCACAGGTCAGAGAAGGCTTTGTGTGGAGCTCCGCCCTGGAACATGAGTAGGCATGAGCCATGCCGAGAGAGGGCAGGGTGCACCAGGTCACCCACCATGCTATGAGGACTCTAATATCCTTGAGCCAGTGGAGGGGATGAGGATCAGGGCTCATCTGGGGACTGGTGATGAGGAAGGGATGGGTGAGCAGACTGAAATACAGGCAGATGCCACCTGAAGGACTGCCTGTGTGCCTGTGTGTATGGGGACAGAATTCCCCTAAATGCCTGCTTCTGGCTTTGTGCTGCTGGCATCTTCTTTAGGCAGATATTTTTAGCTGTCACTGCACTGACCTCTAAGGCCACCCCGACTCCGTGAGTGACCGCGCATGCCGTCTCCCCTCCAGTCTGCGGAGAGGAGCCCCACCCGCTTTCCTCTGGCACCTCCGCCAGTTCCCTCCAGGCCTTTCCGCAGCATTCCCTCGCCAGGAATGTTGTTTGCCCTTCTCCACTTAGTTCATTCCTGTGTATTCTGCAAAACCTCTGCCACCCTTTTCTGACCTGTCCGCTCCCAGGCTGGTCAGGAAGAGCAGATCATCCTGTGGACGGGGACTGGATGTGCCCACTGGTCACCTGCCGCATGGCACAGTGACTACCTGTGGGATCTGCTGACTCCTGCAGGGGCACATGAAGGACCCTGGAGCGCCTGCCCATCCCTCCACTGCCACCTCTGGCTGCTTCTGCTGTGCGTCTAGCTGTGTGCAGTGTCCCGTTGCTCGCCAGCTCCATGTTGGTGCCTGCTTCCCTAATTCTCTCCAGATGCCTCTTCTTTGCACCTACTGAACCAGTGGGCTGTGCTCTCTTTCACGCAGTGACACTTGCAGCTGAGAAGTCACTAGTAACCCTGCACCTGCCATCATCACAGCCAGTGGTCCCTAAAACCTGCCCTGGGTTTGGCCCAACCCACCTTCCACTTTGCCTCTCATGACTGATCCTTGATTTATGCCCAGGTGTCCTCAAGCCCACACCCTGATGGCTGCCCCTCGGTTAGACTGTGCCTCTCACAAAAGGCCCTTCCCTTATCCGTCTCTGACTCTCAGGCCAACTCCTGTCCTACTTCCACTCACTGACCTTCCCTGACCACTCCAGGCAATAACCACTCCCTGCCCTCACAATGCTGCCACGCCACTCATTGGGAAGATGATTTCATGTTCTCCACGGGGTCATTCTGTGTTCCTCTGTGTGCACGGTGTCTGGCACAGAGCAGGGCTGCAAAAATATCTGTTGACTGAGTGTGCAAACGTGATATCTTTCTCCTGGCAAAGTTTCTGGAGGTGGGGGCCATGGACTCTCTACTCCACGGCTGACATTATACCCAAAGGTAGTCTGCCAAATATATTAGCTTATTGGCAGCTTGATGCCACCAATCTGGTGCCAGCCTTTTTAAGTGGATTGACCATACAGAGATGCACGCAGACACACACGCACCACGCACACGCACACGCGCACACATACACACACGAGACATGGTTTTGTTTTTAAGCCCAATATATAAGTCCCAGAAGCTCTTTGGAAATCGTCATGAACTCTGTGATGACAGAAATGTTTTATATCAGCTCTATCCAATATGGTAGCCACTAGACACACATGGCCCTTGAGTACTTGAAATGTGGCCAATGTGATTGAGGAACTGAATTTTTAATTGCATTTAATTTAATTTAAATGTATGTGGCCCCATGAAGCTGTGGCTGCCCTCCTAGACTGGCAGTTCTGGATCTGCTCTAACCGTTGCCCCTCACTGTCTCCTTCCAGACCCCTGAGGTGCCCTCTACCTGTGTCTGCCAGTTTGATTTGGACCTGTTATTCCCACCTCAGCCCCATGCTGTTGTCGAACATGTGTTTGGCCTCTGGCTAAACAGTGCCTGCCAGGAACAGAGAGTCCAGCTTCTGCCTGGCTTCCCCATCTGGGAGGGGAGCTGAGGTGACAGCCTCCTGATGGCTTAGAAATGTGGAGGACATAGCGTGTTCTGGACAGGGCCAGCCATATGAATGACATCTCTTTCTTTGAACCATCCCCACCTGCCCTTATGGGCACCCCCTTGAGGCGGGGCAAAGTAGGATCTTGACATATGACTAGCCCTTGGGAATAAGACCATGGAATTAAGGCAGACGTATAGAGTGATTTCATCAGTCTTATTATCCCTAGATAACTGGTTATCTTAGGTTATCCTTAGATAACTTATTATCCTTAGATAAAATGAAGCCAGCTTTAATAGATAGTGAAAGACAAGATGATGACACCCTTAGCATGTTTACTATGATATGGCGAAATTTTCCAACCCAGAGCCAATGTCCTCGGCTCTAGGTGCACCCCTAGCAATGCAAAGGACATTCCAAATGTGACAATTAAGACAGTTCTTTATTTCTCTGACAGTGACTTCTTGAAGTGCACATATAATAAATAAATAGAAAATATATCTTTGTTCATAGTGATGCCTACAAGAAATGTTTACATACAAACACTCTATACATCTAACTCCCGAAAAAGGACCAGCTATTTCGGCAACAGGTAAAGGCAAGCATTTCAGAGGAACATTGCTTTCCTTAAAGACCTAACTCACATCTTACAAACAGAAATAACAAGGAGAATAGTTTTCTAAGCCAATAAGAAAATTGCTACCAAGAAAATGCCTAGATATTGGCCCTTGGTGAATGGGTTAGGAAAGAAAGTTTTATGTACAGATCCCGTACTGTAAAACATATGTACAACTCTGAGAACTTTCAAATAGATATCTTTTTTTAAAATGAACTGAGCCAAAGACAGTCAATATTCCTGGCCACCTGAAAGTGATCACATCCTAAGTGGTTCACAGTGTGAGACCCTTGCATTAAAAGAGCGAAAACTCAACAAAACTGTGGACAAGGAGGACATGAGGTCATTGGCACTCTCCTCTCTGTACTGCTAATCTCCCTGGAAGAGGTCCTTTCTGTGATTCTGGCCTTTGAAGCAGCCATATCTTTAAAAGCAGAGTCCAGTGGTCACCTCCCAGCAGCTGAAAGATGTTTGGTGGGAAAGACTTCCCTGGCAGTTGGCTCCCACCTGGGGAGTGGACTCTTGGACCGAGTCTCATGGGTGCAGCTGCGTGGAGGAAGCCAGGCAGGCCCTCTCTGAAGGAAAGAGTTTGTGGTTGGGGCAGGAAAGGGGATAAACGTAGCTCATCATCACAAGACCCAGGGAGACCCCATTGCCTAGTGTGAGAGTGTCAACCACAGATAGAGTTCTCCCTCTTACAGGAGCTCTTTGGGCTAGGGAGAGAGCAGGGCATTTCGCAGCAGCTCAGAGGGACTGGGGTGGACCCGATAGCTGTTCAGACACCCAAGATCAGCCATCACCAGAAACATGGCTGGCCCTACCCCATCTGCTGGGCAGCGCCTGTAGAGCTGCAGAGACAGGAGAGACAGGTAGCACCGATGGAGAGCTGGCAGCTGCTATGCACCCCGGCTGGGCTGACAGGAAGGGAACAAAGAAGGCCACAGGGACTGGCAACACCAAGGGGAGGGCGGGTTTGTGTGTGCAGGGAGCAGGAGGGAGATAGCGACTAGTTGTCATTCTACTCTAATCATTTTCTTCCTTCGAGGGGACTTGTCCCCATTTCCGGAATCTGCTTCAGGAGCCCCTGGGCACTCTGGGGCTGGCTGTTGAGGCAGTGTGGTGTGGCAGCAAGGGCTGGGGTGGGGTTCCCCGGGCCCTCCCCTGATCGTGTGGTTCTTTCCCATCTTGGGGGCTCATTTTCCCCATCTGTTAAAATGAAGGCTTTGGACTAGATATTTTCGGTATTTCCAGCTCTGAAATCCCAGGCCAAGGGAGTGTGAGCACATCTAGGGTCTCCTGGAGCCCCCACCACTCAGTTCCCTGGATAAAGAGCAAATGAGGCCCCAAGGCAGGAGCTCAGGTCCTTGAACTTCACTCCACTCTCTTGGAGTCAGAGGCAGGGCTGCCCAGGGAATGAGTTCCTCCGTGCTCTGGGCATAAGCGAAGCCCATTGCTCCCTCTGACTGCACTTCTCCATCATGAGTGGGCTGGCGAGGGGTGGGCAAAGGGTGACGCCGCAGTCACCAGCTTCAGCAGGCAGTGGCAGGGAGGGCCCAATCCCTCCCCGACCCACCCCAGAGGCTGCCTCTCCCCCCACCAAAATGCCCCCAGCCTTCATTCCTACAAGCGAGAAGCCTTCCTGACCCTCCCCTCTGAGATGGCACTGGTCTCCGTTTTACCTCTGTGTGATTTCTCTGCCTGGCGTTGCAGTGCACATGCCCGCCCCACTGGACTGCAGGCCCCTCGATCTAGGCATTCATTCTCACCTCTCCACCCCATGTGCCCTGGGGCACCCAGCATCATGGATATCAGAGGAAAAGAATGTTTTCCTCTACTGTTGGGTTTCAGGTACCATGTGAAATGCTGCAGATTTCAGGACTCTCAGAGCTACAAGGGCCTTTGGGAGTCACCTAGTCCAAGTCCCAACCTGCCACCCAGTCTCCTGAAAGGTGGACATGGCCAGAGGCAGGGCTTGCCTTTTCCCCGAGGGTAGCCAGTTCTGCCCCAGCTCCTAATCCTGTGAGGCTGGCTCTTGCTTACAGGAGTGATTTCCTCAAGCCAAGGCTCTTTCCCTACATTCACCACCCTCACTTGTCTGCTGCAGACCGTGGGGATCTGTAAATGACCAGCCCTCCAGGCTACCTCCTAGCTGGGTCGGGGCTCCTGGTGAGGTGTATCTTTGCTATCCGCACAACCCAGGTCTCCTGATATGGTCCCCACACCCCACTGAAGAGGCACAGATAGGAGAGAGGTACCCAAGAGGCTGCAGGAAAGTGAAGGTTTCCAGCATCGGCCAGCACTGCCCCAGGGGCTGCAGGTAGACACACTTGAGTGGGGGCAGGTGGCAGCACCAGGGTCTCTAATATCCTTCCCTTGGCCCATCAGGGCCGATACGTGGCCTTCCCAGGCAGCTGCTGGTAGGGGCTGGGGGACTCAGCTGTCCCCTAGTGGTCTGCTGCCAAGAGTCACCATCATAGTCCACCATGAGGTGGCATCGGGCGGCAGCTGTCCTCACAGCTTCTTCTTCTTCACCACAGGGATGGGCACAACTTGGAAGATTTTGGCCTTGTGATCCTCAGTGTCCAGAGTCACCCAGATGGGCCGGAAGCTGCCTTTGAAGCCAACGAATGCCATTTGCTCTGAAAAGCAATGATGAGTCTCCTGAGCAAACGCCCTACAAGAGGACTGTTGCCCCACCCCGTTCCGGGGCTCCCATCACCAGTCCCTGCCTGCACCAGGTACCGTACCCCCCTGCCGCACAGCACTGTGGCCCCTTGGGAAGAGCTCTGTGTTCAGTTACTGCTGGTACCTGACATGTGTTTGTATGGGACATGCAGGGGCTCATCTGAGCCTCATGGCCACCAAGACAGGGTGATGGCTTTGCTATAGACAGGGGAGCCATGCACAGCAGGAAATGAGGCAGAGTGTGAGGGAGGAGAATTCCTAGGAACCTGCCTACCTTCGAGCTGCCCCTAGGATCACCAGCAAGTCCCTGCCCCTCTCTGAAGCCTGGCGTTCCCATCCCTCAAAGGGTGGCACCCTCAAAGGATGGCACTGATCTACAAGATCTCCATCCCCTCTCTATCACTCTGTGGCTTGGAAGGAGTTCTGAGAGGAGAAGGAATTTGACCAAGAGTGTGGAGCCAGTGGTGCAGCCCAGATGAGAACTCGAAGCCCCTGAACCCCACACAGCACCTCCATCTTGCAGTTCAGAGCTTGACCATCCAAGGGGCACGGGAAACCACATCCACACTCAGTCCATCCTGGCAGGCAACATGCATTTATCACCACCGGGAAAGTGCCATTTAACTTCGGTCACTTTACATGCATCAGCTTTTGGCAACCAGGGTCTTAATTTAAAAGACAGAGGCTCCAAAATGATTCCAGGACGGGGCTGGAAAGGGCGTTTCTCTTTCCTTATGTTCTCCTTTGGCTGGTTTCAGGGGTTTGCATTGCTTCTGGCTTTTCTCATCGCCCCATAGATGGGCTTCTGATTTTGATGTTTTCCATAGTGAGGATGGTATGTAACTAAAGAGCCCAGCTTTGGGTTAAGAAGATTAGGTTCCAGATCCTAACCTTAAACAAGTGGCTTGGATGTTAAATTCTAGGTGTCCTCATCTTAAATGGAAATCATAGTACCTGCTGCACAGGTTATTAATGAGTAAGTGAGATAATTATTTTTTGCAAAGTGGAAGGCTAACCATTAAATAGCAGCCCTAACCGTCATGGTCATTATTGCCCGTGGAGCTGCTGTGCCTCCCACACAGCCTCCCTGAGGACTCTCCCTGAACCTAGTTTGTGTGATGATAATGGGTGTTATGCCGACGTGTCCCTCCTGGACGGCTTCTTCCAGCCCAGCCAGCAAGCCTGTGCTAGGCTTTACCACCGGAGAGCTGCCTGGCCTTGGACAAGCCGTGTAGATTCTCTGGGCTCTAATTTTCTTTTCATCTACCTGTCCCAGAGGAACACATAAGAGTTTTGCAAGCTGCCAAGGACCGTCCAAATGCTAGGCATCAGCTGGGATGTTTGAGGAAGATGCAGGAACCCTGGCCAGCCTGAGTAGCAGGAACTGGGCGGGAGGGCTAGATTAAGCCATTTTTCTTACAATTTTTTTGTTGGATAAAGGGCCACCTTCCAAGCAAATCTAGCAATTTTCTTTCAGTGTCTGGCAGCAAGTTATAATACATTTGCTGCAGTGCAGGGTGGTAAACAGCTGCCATCTTCCTGTCCATTCCAGTAGACCACTAGTTGTATGGGGGATTCTGAGGTTGTATGCAATTGGTACAAAGCATGTTCTCAACTCAGCAAAAGATGAAAGCAATCTCCATGCCAGGCATTTGCCCTCTCTGATTTTGGGGTCAATTTAATCCCAGTTCAAACCCTTACCTTTCAACTTGAGACCCCTGTCTGCCCCAAGCTTTTCCAGCACTCTGGTCCACGGGCCTCTGGAGATGTATCTTCCCTTTGATACCATGAGCACTATGGAACTGTATGAGAAGAAACCGATTAGATGGGAGAGAGACTGCAAATTGGAGCAAGTGGGCGTGGGGAGGGATGCTGGGTTGTGCACGGTGGGACTGGAGTTAGCAGTGCCCAGATGCCTGGCCGGGAATTCAGGAAAGGGCAGCCTCTCCTGTGTGCCAAGCTGACCCGCTCTTTCCATGTGATGACAGACATCCTGAGCTCCCTCCCACGCATCCGGCCACAGTTGGTGCCCATGGCCTTCTCCAAGCCTGGAGTCGGCTCGCCGTGTTTACATGTCTCTCTCCAAACAGAGGAGAGGATATAAGCAGAGCACAGCATGCCAGGGCTCGGCACACAGGACTTCAATATGCATTTTTTCCCTTGAATGCCGTCAACCCTGGTTAGGTAGGACCAGATCGAAGTGGTGATGGAGGAAGGAAGGAGAAAGGGATAAGAAAGAGAAGAGGTGAGGGAAGGAGGAGGGCAGTATCTGTGAAATCATAAAGCCATCCAGGAGCTCCCGAAGGTTCTATAAAGCCTGAAGGTTCTAGAAACCAGCTGCATTTGGCATCACCTGGGATTTCATTAGAACCACAGAATTCCTCCACTGCAGACTTTCTGAATCAGAATCTGCCTAAAAGATCTCCAGGTGACTGTGCATATATTAAAGCTCGGGAAGCCCCATGCTAGAGGATTTCTCTTGGAGCCCATCTTTCTTTTGCTGTCTTCTTTTGATGGACACAGGCTTAGTGTCGTCCAGAGCCAGCCTCCTCTGAGCTGCAGGAAGAGCATGGCCAGGTTTGAAGTCTTTCTTGGGAGAACACTACGTCGTTACCGTGATACTCGGGTTGTACGAAGAGCTCAGATTGACCTCTTAAGTTCATGACATCTCTCTCTCTGGTCAGGCAAGACAAGGTTACTGCCTTGATTTTGCAAATGGGGCGACTGAAACAAATAGTTACCAGTTATCTCAGAGGACCTGCCAAAGGGAAATGTGCTTGAAAGAGGCAGAGGTTTGGAGCAACGTGTGTGCCCAGCCTGAAGGTCCCAAATTGCAAAAGTTCGACTTGGAAATAAGGAGTGTCTACGCTGTGTCACGGGATGTATTCAGTGCAAAGTGCTGGGAAAATAGCAGTCACAGTGGTAGACTCAGCACGCTGGGCCAGACAGGAGGACGTGGGCACCTCCCCTGGGACTAGAAACGGGGCAGAAGCTCAATGGGGTATCCAGTTCGTATCTCAAAGGAACTCTGTAACCACAGACCACAGTCCAGACATGGAAAAGCTGTGCAGGAATCTGGAACCTGTTGTTACCCCCATTTGTGTCCCACTGGGAGCAACAGGAAAGACCTTAAGATGCAAAGGGCTGGTGGATAGATGGCAATAAGGATAGACGGGAAGGGAGCTGGGGCTGCCTCAGGCCTTGAGGAAGGCTGGAGAGGGAGGCCCAAAGGGTTGGTGGAGTGACGCCCCTTAAGGAGAGAGGGCTCATTGCAAACACATCCTCCACTCTAAATTCAGGGTCTGTTCTCAGGAGGGTATCTCTGCGTTGTTTCATTTCAGAACAAAAGCCAATGGTCCTTTGTTGGAGCTCAGGCAACAAAGGGGGTGGGGAATTACCAAAGATTGTTGCTAAGGAGAGGGACACAGGTTTTCCCTACGTTTAAGAAGTTCAAACCAGCAGCCAGTACGGAAGAGGGAGGCCCGTTAGGAGACTGTGCTAATGGTGCTGGTGATGACCAGCAAAGGCCTGGGCCAGGCAGCAGGCAAGCTGTAATGCAGGTGGAATGGACAGGGTGTGATGATAGCGTGTGGAGGAAAGACAGGAGTCAAACGGAATGCCCAGATTCTCGTCTAACTATCAGGGTGGATGGTGATTTAATCAAAACTGAAGGAATAGGATGAGTGGCTGGTTTGGGAGGTTGAACATTTTAAAAGGCTGAGAACGCAGTTCCTTACAAGACGTCCAGGTGGCATTCTCCAAGGAGCAGTTGGGTCGGAACGTCTGGCGCTTAGGAAAGAGATCTGGGCTGGAGATAGTAGCCACCAGCACTTGGATCGTATTGAAGGTGTGGGAGGGGATGAGATCATGCCGGGAGCGTAGTGAAGAGGGCCAGGGCAGCCTTCCCATGTGCAACGGGGCTGTCCCGTCAGCCTCTGCCTGACCTACATTCACAGCAGCCCGCCTCCAGCCCCAGAGTCCACAGGCAAGGAAGCTCTCCTCCAGCACCCATGATTTGTTGGCAGGTTGTAGAGACTGCCTGAGCTTTTCCAGACTGATGTATGATGAGGGCCTTTGTGACTGGGAGGGGGCCCTTGCCCAGGGGTCCGCTGTGCCAGCAGCCAGTTTCAGAAGCAGAGGCACAGACTCACTTGTCAGGGATGGCCGCCACGTAGTTGAAAAGCTGCCATGGTATGCCCTGCAGAATGGCGTTCCTGAAGCTCATGTGGCTCACCATGCGCCCATGGTGGCCATCAATCACCACCACCTGGATGCCATCCTCCGGGCTGGGGTACTTCTTCCCATCCACCTGCAGAGACAGAACAACCCAGGTATGAGGCGGGGTGCTGAAACCCCAGGTTCTCCTGCCCGGTGGTTCCCAAGCAGACCCTGAAGGCGGAAGCCGCATATGCTGCTGTTGGAAGCATAAACTCCATTATCACTTCACTCTTTGTAGCCCTCAGTAGTGGGTGAAATAATGGCCCTGCAAAAGATATGTCTACCCGGAACCCGTGAAAGTGACCTTGTCTGGAAATAGAATCTTTGCAGATGGAATTAAGTTAAAGATTATTTGATGAAACCATTTGGATTTTTAGAGTGGGCCCTAAATCCAAAGAAGGCGGAGAGGTGAGACTCAGACACTCGGGAGAAGAGGCCACATAAAGACAGAGATTAATGTGTCTGCAAGCCGAGGAATGCCCAGGAGAGCTGGCAGCCACCGGGAGCCAGAAGAGGCATGGAACAGATTCTCCCCTGGCCACCCCTGCCAGCACCTTGCTCTTGGACTTCTGGCCTCTTGAACTGTGAGAATAACTTTCTCTCGTTTAATGCAAGCCACCCAGTTTGTAGTAATTTGTGACAGCAGCCCCTGTCACAGTGACACAGTGTCACCTCTCAATGAGCAAACCCGAATCCTCCAGGGGCGCTTACTTCGATGTAAGCCAAGTCATTCCAGAGATGGAAGAAGTGCTGCTTGAGACTTTCCATCTTCACCTCCAAGAAGTGGTCCTTTGTCTTCTGGAAAACATCAAACCGGATGCAATTGTCAGGTCTGGGTGATCATTCCCCACCTCTTCCCGCATCCCCAGCCACAGGAGATGGTTTGTGGAGCTGAGTGATGGACCTAATTGGGTCTGCGCCGGATTGGGTGGCAAAGGGGTCCAGGCTTGCTGTCACTCACCAGCTGAGAACCGAAGAGCTTCCTGGGCATCGGCACGTCCACGACAGCCCTCTCCGCGAACCTGGGGTAGGCCATGGCTGTGCAGTCACTGACGCCTGCATTCTTGGGGATCAGAGCTTTAATCTTTATCCTCTCACAGCCTTTCATGGAGCAGAAAGCAAACTTCTCTCTCTCGTTCTGAGCTTTCAGCTTCAGGAACAGCAGCCTGCACACAGGGAGCATTGCTGGACGTTTGCTTGGGCACTCAGAACCGCCCCCTTCTCCTCCCACCCACTGAGACGTTTACTCTGAGCTGGTCATAGCAGGTAGAACCAGAGGCCTTATAGAATGGAACCATGTCTACCTACCACAGGGTTGTATGTAGCTGGAGGAATAAGGAATTAAGCATTGAAGAAAAAGCCGATGAGAATGGCAGTTCTGTTCTGAGCACATTCTATGTGCCATGCCGTGCACACGTGGTAAATTGATATATTTAATCCTCAAACAATCCTGTCCAGTAGGTACTATTATCATCCTGAATTCTTAGATGGGAAAATGGTGGCTCAGAGAAGCAAAGTGACTTGCCCAGAATCACACATCTGGACGTAACAGAGCTGGGCTCTTCCATGTCCGCATTGTGCCTGGTGAGGAAATGCTCCGTCTTCCTTACTCTACTTTTCTCCATTTCCAAACATTATAATTTATTAAAAATCGTCATTATTGTAAAGGAAGCTGACCCAGTGTTACAGGAAGTCAGATTATAAGGAAAACACAGTACCCACTTGGGATTCATTATTGCTCTTTCAGTGCAGAAAAGTACTTTTAGGCTGAATCCTGCATCTGAAACATGGGAAGGAAGAAATGATACGGGGTCTAGCACCCATCCTGCTCTGGCAACCACACCTGCACTGAGCCCAGTCAGACTAGGGAGCTGGGTTTGCACCACAATGCCATCACCCCCAAACCTGTGCCACACAGCTCCTCAGACCAGGGGCACACACTGGGCTCGCAGCGGGGCCGTGGATTGGCTACCCAGTAACCAAGATCCTCGTTCTCATGGGACCCAGCAGGTCTTGTCCACTACTGATTGGTGCTTGAACTAAAAGACCACATGGAGTCAGGGCTGACAAGCTTGCACCCTGTGCCTGCTGAGGAATCGAGAGGAAGGCAGTTCGCAGTAAGTAGCTAAAGCAAGAGACCAAGCACGTTTGCGCATGTGTGTGACGGTGGGGAGATGGAGAGATGCGGGGGTGGGCAGGCCACCTCCTCCCTGCTGGCTTTGCTGTTTCCACTACCTGAGCCCTTGAGGCCCAGGGTGGTTTTTATGTCTTCAGGGCCCCTTGGTTTTCTCTCTGTAGCACCTCCACTTATTCTGAGCTTCCTTGAGTGGCTTTACGTTGCAAGCCATCCATATCAAGTGATCTCAGAATAAAGTAGAAACTGACTTACTGAGTTACACAGGCCTCTTGCTCAGGGCTGAAAGCAGAGCAGCCCCATCTGCGTTCCATGCCCTGCATGGTGGGGGTGCTGGGGAGGCAGGTGAGCACCCCCTTTGAGCAGCTTAGGAGGAAGGCAGTTCACTGCCACCCATGGTCACATCTCCCTGGAGGCTCCCAACATGATCCAAACCACTCCTGGGACCAAGGCACAGAAATGGGATGGGTCCTGAGGCTTCCGCACAAAACTTAACAGTATTCAGATTTCCTTGTTGCCATTATATTTCAGATAATCTAAACCGGGAGGACCTGAACGACCATCCAGCCCATGTTAGATAGCAGCTGCCTTCCCTAATCCTGACCTGCAACTTGGATGTATGCCAGCTGGCTGAACTGCATTGCCCTGGGAGGAATGAAAGGGGCAGGGGCTAGGCATCTTCCAGCCCAGTGCTCAGACCATGGCTATGACCAGGTAATGTGGCAGAGCAGCGCTCCTGATGGCCGTGCACCTTAAATAACATACTTGTTTATAATTTAGTAAGAATCATTATAATAATCCACTGAGATGGTGTTAAGCAAACTTAGCTATCCAGAACACAGCTACAATCAATTAACAGTTTTTTTTTTTTTTTTTTTTTTGAGACAGTCTCCCTCTGTCGCCAGGCACCAGGCTGGAGTGCAGTGGCGTGATCTCGGCTCACTGCAACCTCCGCCTCCCAGGTTCAAGCAATTCTCCTGCCTCAGCCTCCCAAGTAGCTGGGACTATCGGCACGTGCCACCACGCCCAGCTAGTTTTTATATTTTTTAGTAGAGACAGGTTTCACCGTGTTGGCCAGGATGGTCTCGATCTCTTGACCTTGTGGTCCGCCCGCCTCAGCCTCCCAAAGTGCTGGGATTACAGGCGTGAGCCATCGTGCCCAGCCAACAGTTTTTTTAACTTGGAAAAACTGAGAGATGATTCAGAGCTTATATATTTCACACTTTGAAACGCCCTCCCTTTTAGCCAGCTTATTTTAATTTTCTGCCTAATTATAGCAAGCTGGTTGTTAAGTATCCTAGTCCATAGATTATTAGAAGGTAGCTGCTAAAGGCAGGTGCTCTGAATCTAAGAAATAGCAAATGCATAAGGCAGAAAGATGTTTAAAAGCCCAGGAGTTTGCAGCCCTTCTTAGGAAACAGACTCCCTATAACCGAACTCCTAGTCCTTAAAGGCACGGCTGAATTGAAACCCAACCTAATGATCAGTAGGCATAGAGCTAGGCTAAGCTACCAACCAAAAGGTTGCCTTATGCTGCAAAATGTGCTTAAGGTGAAAAGCGGGCAAGCCTTAGATCTGTAAGACTTTGATCAAAGAGGTTCAACATATTTCGTGGAAGTTTCCATTTGAAAAATTCACATCTTTTGAACATTTCAGCGCATGAGCCGAAAAGAAGCGCGGATGGTATCACAGGGACTTTACCTTATCAGCATCTGCTTTTGAAATCATAATATTTCCTAGTGGTATGTGTAGCGTAGCTCATGCCCCTCCTCTGGCTTTCATTTGGGAGGATTTTCCTAAATACTCCTGGCCCCTGGTCCCTGCCCTCATCTGCTTCTTCCCAGGGAAGTGAGTGTCGCATATAATTGGTTAGTTTTGGGTATTTGGCTCACCCGTAGAGCAGGGGCACTCTGGTCTGCCTTCCATGCTCTGAGGTTTTGGGGCTGGTCCCTATGTGGGGAGCCTGTAATTGCTCAGTGCTACCTGGGGCTGGAGAGGTAAAATTGGGGACACCTGTAATCCAAGCACTTTGGAGGCCAAGGCGGGCGGATCACCTAAGCCTGGGAGTTCAAGACCAGCCTGACCAACACGACGAAACCCCGTCTTAAATTTAAAAAATTAAAAAAAAAAAAAAGATATCAGACTAAATTTCTTTTTAAGAGAGGGTACCAAAGAACTCCCAGGAACAGATACTCTGTTTCCATTATATCTCTGCTGAATAGAACCTAGCGCAGGTTAGCAAAAGGGTGAGGGGGTTTTTGAAGACAAATCTAGGTTGAGATCTAGGATCCAGCGGGTCAACTTTATGCTATGGTCTCAGGAAGTCTCTCCTATTTTCCCTGTGCCTTCTTTGCCCATCTCTTCTTCCTTTTTTTTTTTTTTTTTTTTAGATGGAGTCTCGCTCTGTCACCCAGGCTGGAGTGCAGTGGCGTTATCTCAGCTCACTGCAACCTCCGCCTCTCAGGTTCAAGTGATCCTCCTGCCTTAGCCACCTGAGTAGCTGGGATTACAGGTGTGTGCCACCACGCTCAGCTAGTTTTTGTATTTTTAGTAGAGACGGGGTTTCACCATGTTGGCCAGGCTGGTCTCAAACTCCTGACCTTGTGATCCACCCACCACAAGTCCCAGCTTGTAGCTGGGACTACAAGAACCCGCTACCATGCCCAACCAATGTTTGTACTTTTAGTAGAGATGGGGTTTCACCATGTTGGCCAGGATGGTCTTGATCTCCTGACCTCATGATCCGCCCGCCTAGGCCTCCTAAAGTGCTGGGATTACAGGTGTGAGCTGCCATGCCCAGCTGCTAATCTCTTAATCCTCTGCTCCAAATGGGTTGTGAGGATTTAAGATAATGCACCCTATTTTCTGGATTCTAAGATTTACTGCCTTCACTTTTTTTCCTGAAATATGTAAATTCCCCACAATTCACATGTATATTTAATAGAGTGTTTATTTCACTTTTAAAGCTTAACAGCTTTAAAAATGTTGGCCAGGCATGGTGGCTTATGCCTAGAAAAGTGTCTTACATTAACTGGCATTAACAACCTGGTTGTTCTTAGGATTGCTGGAAAGGCCAGGTGGACAAGATGAGGTCCAGCCTCTTTCCTGCAGCCACGTGGCCACCCACTCACCCTGAATCCTCGTCCCAGTAGTAGTGGCTCCTGCCAGGATAGCTCTGCTCCACTTTGTCCATCTGCAAGGTCCTCATGAAGATGCCCGTCTTGGACGTTTGCTTCAGCAGGCGATTGTGAACGTCCGAGAGGATGGAGAAGGTGGTGCCTCGTGGGTAGCAGAGCCCCACTCGAATCCAGTCACCCCTAGGATCGGAAGTAGAGTCAGGTTACAAGCAAGGGTGTCCAGGCCACAGGGCCTTTGGGGCATGCCTTGGAGAAAGAGACCAAAAAATCTCCACCAAATGACACCTCCTTTGGCATGAGAAATTTTGAAAGAACATTTGCTGTTGTGACCAGGTTGCAGTGTTCAAGGAGAGAGCGAGAGACAGTGGCTGCCCATGAGCAGAGAGTCTGAACGTTTCACTCATGTGTCTCCAGGGCCAACCCCCGAGGTGCTCCCTGTGGAAGTTTGGGAAAAAGACATTCTTTTTGTAGTTAAAGAACACAGGATTGGAAGGACCTAGGCTCAGCCCCTTCTGGGTTCGCCTTGATTGTAGGGCCCATTTCATATCTTCCATCTCATTTCCCACAACTGAAAAATGTCTGTCTCACAGGAATACTGTGACAAGTAAATAACGTGCATAGAAAATATTGACTCTAAATATATGAAGCCCTATCCAAATGCCCCCAGTCTCATTACTTTTTCTGGCAGAGCCTCATTTCCCTCTCTGTAGAATGGTAACAGCAATACTCAGATACTTTTGCCATCTGTCCCTAATGCCAGGTCCTGTGTGCCCGTCAGAGAGTATCTCCCCTCGATCCTCACTGCAGTTCTACAAGGTAACACTATCCCCAACTCAAAGATCAAGGAACTCGGGCTCAAGAGGTTACGTGCCCTGCCCAAGGTCACCCACGCTGGCGCAGGGGCTTGGCCTGTGTCCTCTAATTCTTAACTCTGGGGTGATGTCAACCCCTCTAGATACTCCTGCAGAGATCACATGGGCTAGCCTGTGGTTCTGTGAGAGGCAAGTCCAGGACTTTGCAAAAAAAGGAACATTATCGGCTTTGATACCAGCCAGAGCAGCTGTCCCCAGATCTCCCTGCTCCTGGCGGGACACCCACTCACTTGTTGAAGTTGATGAGCCAGATGGCGAGTTCGGCGGGGGCCGTCTGGTCCCAGTGGATGGTGTAACCCTTCTGCAGAGTGACGACTGGCTGGTACTGCTGGTAATGGGTGCTCCTGGTGAGCGCCCCCTCCAGGTAGAGAGGGTGGCTGGGGAAGTCATTCTTGATGATCTTCATTCGCAGGTTACTGGTCTTGTAGGCTTGAATGTACATCTTTTAAAACCCAAAAAGGAAACACACAATGAGGCTATTAATTACGAAGGGTTATTCCAAGAGCGTCTGGTTAACATCTGACTACGGACTGCACTTCCAAAGGCACTTTCTCTTTACAGAACCCTTTTTAGAAGGCTTGAATGAAAGAAAGGCCAAATAAGGGGACATCTTTTCCTGCTGCTGGGTGCAGCGCAAGCCTCACTGTGTAATCTAGCTAATGCTTTCTGTGCATCCTCATAAAAGTGCTCTGTTGAGTTTCCAGTGGAAATTTGAGAGAGTCTGCATAATAGTCAGATGGCAAATTCTGGGCCGGGCGTGGTGGCTCACGCTTGTAATCCAAGCACTTTGGAGGCCAAGGTGGGCGGATCACCTGAGGTCAGGAGTTCAAGACCAGCCTGACCAACATGGTGAAACCCTATCTATCTTTATAAAAAAAAAAAAAAAAAAAAAAAAAGATGGCAAATTCTGGACAAAGGACAGAGATGTGGATGGGGGAGGAAGTTAATGAGAGGCAGGGAGAACTTGGATAATTCTATCCTGAAATGCAGCTTGCCTGTAACTGCAGCTGCTGTGCCTGCCTTTCAGGGAGCGCCTGAGTGTGCTGGCCTGCTTCTCTCTCCTACTTCTCTCAGGCAGTCCTTGTGGTGCCACAACATACTGGATGAATAAATGGTGCCTCATTTTAGAGGGAAAACTGAAAGCAAGACTGTCACCATTGAGTTCCAGGGACCTAAGAGCCTGGATGCGTTAGCCCAGCATTGGTTTAAGACACTGCATCCTGTTTTACGGCACATCCCAAATTCATAAGACAATATCCCCTTAACTGCGGCCAAGAGCGACGGTCACACCAATGTGCCGTGATGTCGTGCTTTCGGAAGGACGTGGTTACCTTCCCCTCTAGTTTTATCGCATATAAGATGGAAACAGAAGCTTCAGCCCTGCCATCTGAGGAAACTGTCCTGAGTATCAGAGGTAAGGGGTCCACTGAAGCATTTTGTAAGATGTAAAGTGAAGGAAAAATATTATAAACCAGTTGCCAGTTATGATAACCTGGCAAGCTCTAACAATGTTTTGGTTTTTTCGCAGAAGATAAGCAACATATCAGAAAGAAAGTGTGGGAAGGAAAATCATGGCTCCATATGGGATACCCAGACCTTGAGCTGAGGCTGCGTCATGCTGAAAGTGAGGATGCCAGGCTTGAGGGTTTGGTCATCCTTTAGTTATTCAGGGCATGACTCCCCTCCACCAGCTCTCTCCTGACTCCTGTCTTCCTCAGACCATCACATCCACCACTCACTCCCATTAGCGCCTTGGCCCTTCCCCTGCCCACACCTGCCGCTGAAGCCTCACCCTGGCTCATTACACAGCTCCACCTCTCCCAGGCTCTTGAGCAGGGCTGAGAAAACCTCACAGCCTGGGAGAGAGATGCCTCTGCAGACGCACTGTCTCCAGTCTCCACTGCGCTTTCAACACTGCTGGGTGCTCCTTCCACAAGCCTCTTGTCAACATTTTCCACTCTCTGCAGCAGCTCCTCCAAATCTGTATCACTCTCTGGAGGTTACTTTTCTCAAGCCCAGTCCCCTAATTCTCAGCACATGACATCATCTTCTACTGCAGAGAGGAACACCCTCAGCTTCCTGCCCTCTGCCCCTGTCTTCCTCTGGTCCTTCTTCCTGCTAAATACTAGCCCTGCCACCGCCTCTGGCACCTACTCCCCCAGCTGCACCCTGTGCCCCCTTCACCCCTATGGCCCTTTTCCTTCAGCCTGACACCATCTCCCTCTCCTATCACTCCTCTACCCCAAACCACCATTTAGCTGTTTTCCAACACCCCAATTCCTGACGTCCACAGTGGTGACAATAGCGCCTGCCTTGTAGGATAGTTGTGAAGACAGCGTCTTCATTCACACGTTTCCTTCACTCCCTGAGACGACCTGGCTCACTGTCAACCTGACAATTCATTTTCTCAGGCCTCTCTCCCTTTACTCATTTATTCATTAGTCATTCATCAAAATACTAGAAGTAACAATAATATAACAATAGCTAACTAATATTTTCAGTTCTGCCCCATTCTAGGCACCATCTAGACCCGCCTTGTCCCTCATGTGGCCACTGAGCACTGGACACGTGGCCAGTGTGACTCAGGATCTGAATTCTAAACTAATTCATTTAAATTTCAAAACAAAAGCAATGTAAATATTTTTCCTATCCCATTACTCTGATCTGATCATTACACATTATATACATATATCAAAATATCATGCATGCTCCAAGAGAATAGATTATGATATAGCAATGAAAATGCAAAACTAAATTAAAAATAAAACATTCGCATTAAACACACACAGCGTTATTGTTCCAGTAGGACTGCACTTCCCTTTGCTGAAAATTGAGTGGGCTCTGAGTATGAAACATACGGTACATTCTGAAGACTTAGAAAAAAACAAGAAGTATTTAATGATTTTCTACACTGATTCATGTTAAGATGATAGTATTTTGAATATAATTAAAGTATTATGACAATTAAATTCTGTTTCTCTTTACTTTTTAAGATGGCTACCAGAAAATTTAAGATTACATGTGTGACCTGCATTACATTTCTATTGGATGGGACTAGTGAAACACTTTACATGTATTTTCTGAAGCCATCCCCAAAATCTCACTAGGAAAGTTCAACTATTATCCCAGTTTTACGGATGAGGAAACTGAGGTTCCACGAGTAGGAGTAATTTGCCCACGGTCCAATGGTAAGTGTTGGAGGCTGACTTGAATCTAAGCATTGGACCCAGAGGGTTCTTTTCTCTCAGCATTTTGCTTACCAAGTGTTTTGACTTGAACTTTGTAAAAATCCTACTGGGTGAGAGGAAAAGATAAAAAGAAAGAAAGAAAAAAGAGATTCTGTATCTCCTTCTGGCCTGAAACAGAGCCAGGCATACAGTAGACACTCACTGAACGCTTGCTGCATGACTGAATGAGTGAGCGGCCCCCAGAAAGGTGTCCCCACCTGTGCATAGCGACCGCTGCAGATGGCTCCTCTCCAGTCGGGGACGTTGATGCAGTCTGGGTGCCGGACCAGCCAGTTGTCATCCTTCGTGAGGTAGGAGCCAGGGTACTCGGACACGGAGCCATCGACATCATGGAACACAGATGTCTTATCCCCATCCATGTCCAGCTGGTTGAACCAGGGCCCGGGCTCTCCGAAGAACACTCTGGAAGTAATCTAAACAGAGCCCAGGAAAGTTAGGCAGGGCTGGAAGGTGACAGAAAGGAAACTGCAGCCGTCATCGGGCCAGGGCGAGGTTTCCGATTTCCACTGACATTACAAGCCAGCCAAAGCAAAGATACTCTCGGACAGAGAGAAACTGCATGGCTGACCCTCCGATGCAGCCAGAGTAACAGTCAATGGTTCACCATGCGTCAACTCCCAGACCTAGCCCATGCTCTTGGCCTCTGCTCACTGGAAGGTTGGCTGCTGTGGGTGAGCGTGGAGACTGCTCTGAAACGCAGGTTTCACCGACAGCTGGGATGGAGGAGGGGGACTGAGGACTGTGAGTGTGTGTGTGTGTGTGTGTGTGTGAGAGGTGGTTGTGATGTGTGTATGAGAAAAAGCGCACACATACACACACACACACACACACACACAGGGGCATCCGTGTGCAAGAGAAAATGTGCGGTGTTTCAAGAAGACAGTTTTGTCGCATGAGCCCTCGCAGATTTCCATGACTGACCTCTTTCGGGCCCTCAGTCGCCTGAGTAAAGACATTAAGTAATTTCAGTTTCACATCTTCTCCCTGAGCCTGCCAGGAACTGGGCAAACAGGCAAAAGGCAAGAGCAGGGAGGAGGAGGAGGGAAAAAGTCTGGGAATCCATAACCCGAAGGAAGTGCACAGGAGGCCTCGCCCCGCCTGGACTGACGGGGCAGCCCTCGGTCCTGATCTCCTAACCCTCAGCTCGTCTTCTGCCCTCTCTGTCTAGGGCAAGGAGGCCTCTGTTTATAGTCTGCTCTTGAGGCGAGATTAAACAGAACACCATCAGTTAAGACTTCCCTTGGAAACTGTGGGGCTTGTTAGAGTCTTCGTGCCAACACAGGTGGCCTGGTCACAAGTCTCAGTTTGTCAAAGTCAAGACCCTTGGAGGAACAGCCTAGGAACCTCGATCCGCACGTCGGCTTCCTCCTGAGGCCCGCCTGGGTTTTGAGCAGGGAGTGAGCGAGTGGGCATTTACCCAGACCTGACCGGTGGGGCAACCTACGCTTGTACTTTTCCAGTTTGGATGCAGAGCAAACTGGGACGTGGCCCAGCCTCATTGGAGGAGGCTTTTCAACCCCTGTGGTGGTGGCAATAGCTCAAACTCTGGGCCCCAGGAGACTTGTGAATCACCATCCAAAGTCTGGCTTTGCCGGGAGTCTGCCCTGGCACCTCACTCACCGGAACGTCCTCAAAGGCAATGCCGGTCACGTTGTTATGGGGGCAGCTCTGCCAGGCATTATTCAGGCGGAAGGCCAGGGCGCTGGTGTGCCGGCCCTCCAGGGCCACGAACTTTCGGAAAGTGCAGTTTTGGATGTTGATGGGGCCATCATAGAACTGAATTCCTCTAATTGGAAAATTCCTGTAGAGTTAAGTAAGACGTCAGTCTAAATGCCATGTGGTTTTCAGGTGAATGGTAACAGAGACTTCCTGGTGAAAGCCATTCCTGATCCCCACCTCTAACAACTGCCCCTGACCCAGATCATGATTGATTTGTTAATTAATTCATTATTAATTTAAAGCATGTATAGACACGTAAGTGTCAAGGAATGACGGCCTGATGAATGGATGGACAGATGAGTGGATGGATGGGTGGATGAATATCCATCTAGTTGCTCGTTTGGAGTTTGGAAAATGGTCCTGTGTTTCAACATTTCCCCCAATTTTTCAATTATATAAAGAGTCATTGGGTAAATACTGTAAATACCACTGCCAATATTATGTTTCTTGGGAAGGTAGAGCTGTTAGTCATTATGGACTTGTTTTAGTTGCTATAACAATTTAATCAGATTAAGACCCACAGGAGTTTCTCCTCTGTGAGTAAGCCTTTCACACTGGCAGTGCACTGGGTTTGGGAAACGTGGGGAAAGGACACAGAATGGAAGGTGATGAACATGTTAAAAGTAATTGTAAGGCAACATTTCAGCACCCCTGGACGAAGGGGAGGTCCCACTGGAAAGCAAGGCTGTGGACTGACAGAGAACCCCAAGAAGGCCCTGAGACACAGAAGGAGGATGGAGGCAGGAGAGACTGGACAAGAACTGGCAACTTGAAGATTTTGCCTTGGCCTAGCACGGAGTAGGTTGCTCAGACACACTCTCCCATTGCCTCAGACTCCTGAGCAGGGCACGGGAAGCCAGGGTCTATGGGGCCAGCTGGGCTTCCTGGTGGCCCTTCTCGGGCCGGGCTCCAGTCTAGGCTTGCTCATTTTCTAAACCCAACATGTATGCTTGTGCTGGCGTCTCTACATCTGCGTCAGGCCCGTTCTCTTCCACAGCAAATATAAATAAGAAAAGGTAGAATAATGGAAAAAGAAGCAGAAATAGTATCTGCCCACAGGGAGAGGCCATACTCCAGCTGTCCCTGATGTTCAACCCTGCGCTCCCTTCCATTCCAATATGGTTCCTGGAGGAAGTCCCTAGGCACAGCAGTCATGGTCACATGCCTTCGTGGGCACCAAAGACTCCTTGCATTTCTACATTTCTATGTTTATAACTGATTCACATCATGGCCTTGAATCCTGATTCTCATGGGGTGGCTCCATGCATTTCTTCATTTCACATATTTTAGGGGCAGTCCATTTTCACTAGCTCTATATTTAGGTTTTGCACTTCAGACCCTGACCTAGCTCTATACAAGATGGATCAGTCAGGATTAGCACTGCACGGTCTTAGGTTCCTACCTGCAGAGGCAATCTGAGGAACCTGCCTCTGTCTGACAGGCTTCCATAAACAGAGTCACCTCTGGAAGTCATCAGAGCACTCTGGCCCTGGGAGGCTGGTAACCCTTGGCAAAGAAACGCTAAACATGTAGACTCAGGGTCACGCACACAAATGCTGAAAGGGACTGCTCCATCACTCAGGTTAGACAGAAGGAAGGGCGTCTCGCCAGCTTGTGCTGAAGGAGATCATGATTTTGCCTTTGCAACGTCTTTTCCACATCCACTTGTGCTGGGAGTTTTAGGTCTATGTGTATTTTGTGTCCTGACTCTAATAGAAATTATATCTTCCTAGAGGAAGAGTAGGAAGCTCAGGGAGATAAGAAGGGCTGATCTTATCACCAGGAGCACAGGGGCCAGCGTGCTACTCACAGGCTCAGAGCCTTGCTCTCTAGCTTGAATTCACATCTGAGCAGAAACACGAGCAGAAGGAAAATTTCCTCACCACTGACCCAGCCTGTGGCTTTCCAAGAAATTGACTGAGTCCATTTTCCCTGTTTGCTCATCAGCCCTCCAAGTCACCCACTCACTCTCCACCCGCCTGCTTAACGTCTGACCTTCATTTAAACTCCCCCAGCTGCAGAGCCCAGGACTCCTTAGGACAGTCCCGCTTTTCTGTTGTTGAGGATGTCTGAGTGTTAAAAAGATCCATCCTTCTTGCACTAAAGCAACCCTAACCCATAGGGCCATGTAGAATGAGTCTCATCCCTGATGTACACAGCAGCTCTGAGGACATGTAACAATACTCCTCATGTGGTCCCTAAAGTGATGTTCCCATCTGGTTGAAGACCCCAATCTGCATGTGACACGGCTCTGGCTTTTGTCACCATCCTGGTTATTCTCCTTTAAGTGTGCTTTGGCCTGACTCTACCACTGTGCCATCTTCAGGAGTGGCTGAAACACTCCAAGTAAGTGTGCTGTCACAGAAAAGGACTCAACAGTCCCTGATCCCAGACACCAAATTCCCATTAACACAGCCCAGGAACGCATTACACATTTTGATGGCCCCATCACCATCTTGCTCATATTCAACACTGTTTTTTGACTTCTCTCTCCCCATTTCTGATTTCATCCCTTAACTGTTAGTCTCAGTCACCTCAGTGATTCCTCTGGCTGGTAGAGGACAGAAGAATTCATAGTCAACAGGTAGAAACTACCCATTGCCTTTTTCCCTTCCATCACAGGCACTTAGTATAAGCCACGCAGAACAAGGAGCTACCAGGGTTGCAAACCTACTGGCCTATAGGGAGGGTCCTTCCGCTATGGTCCAAGCCGCCGGGGCCCCAGATCCTGTTGTCCATCATTTCCGTCCCCACATTGCCGCTCTCGCCAACAAACAAGCTGTTCTTTATCTCCTGCTTGGAGCCTTCGTCATACGGGAAGGTTCCACCGCTATAGAGAGAAAATGTTTGAGGTGAGATGTCCAGAGACAAGATCCCACAGAGGGCCACGCACAATGACAGTTGAACTTACCTGGCCAGAGTCAGGCCGATGCCATTGTCAGCAAACCTGTGAACGAGAGCAGATAGATAGTCAGAGCATGCCGTGGCTTCACATTCAGTGGAGTCGTGGAGAGGACTCTTCCCTGGCCTTGGAGTCATACTGAACACGGTGCAGAGGAAGGAGTCTCTACGTAAGCAGAGGGGTTGCTCAGGAAGTTGTGGCTCTCCTGTTCTGCACAGGAAGGGGATGTTCTGGGTCCCCTCCCACTCCGACTCTAGAAGAAAACAGTGACCCCAGTGGCTCCCCACGTTCAGTGGTATTCACAGCAGGCGGACTGGGCTCCACGTGCCTCCCTCTCCAGCCCCCATCCTCTGTGATTCCAGGCCATAGTTTGAGGTTGGATCAGGAGAACTTCAACGGCCTTCCACTCTCAGGACCAGCACCACAGAAAGGTGGAGTATGAGAATGGACTTCTATTTTTTTTCTTTTACCATCTTCACTGCTGTTTCCGCCATAGAGAGAAGCACCAATAGCTACTTTTCAAGTTTCCAGGAAGTCAGGCAGATGCTGGCCTGAGAAGGGCAGGAAGTCATTTTACAATTGCACTGGGACCATCTCATCAGCTCCCTTTCACCTTTGTCCTTTTAGGGGTCAGATGAGCATGCACCAGGGGGGCATGTGGTAGTGAGGGGCAAAGGATTACACAGAATCCTGAGCTGAGCCTTCGGTCCGTGCTACCACAGACTTTAGGGCCAAATACAGCGGCCACCTTCACTTCCTGTGTCCAGGGGTAGATTTAACAGGTCTGCACACCTCTGCTTCTCCCATCTGTCCTGTCCACCCTGCCAGGCTCATCTCAAAGCACCATTCTCACCAACCTCTCTGCTCCCTAAAATTTCCGTGGCTTTTTATCCTCCATAGACCCAAGCTCCAGGGCCTGGTGAATCCACCCCAGCTGCACCAGGCTGGTCCCGGCGGCCAGGATGCTCTCTAGCTCCCAATGTGCTTTTTCATACCCTGCTCACCCTCTTTCAGGACACACGGAACTTCTTCTTTTTCCAAAGCCCATTTAGTTCAAATCCATCATTCCAGGCCTATCATTGGGGCATCATCTTCTCCATTTATTTCCAAAACTTCCTGACTCTCGTTTCCCAGACCCCTCCATGGCTTTTCCTCATTGCTTCTGTTCCCCAGTGCTCAGCTCTTGGTCCCCTCATTCTCCACTGTGTCCCTGGGAACGTCACAGAGACTCATAGTTCCCATGCCCACCAATCCACTGCTGACTCCAAAAATCAGGCACTTTTCCCACCTGCACTTCCCCAATTTGGGACCTTCCCGGTAAATGTCTCATGAGCATCTCAAACTCAGCATGTCCGAAACAACACAATTATCTTCTACCTAAGCCTGCTCCCTATTCCAAAGGCTCAGTTCCAACCAAGCTCTCATGACCTGCAGTTCTCTCTCATCTGGACTGGTGCAGTAGTATCTTAGCTGGCCTTCCTGCCTTCAGGAGTGCCCCTCCCATCCCTGCCTGCAGCCGGTGGTTACAGAGTGACCTTCCTGACATGACTACAATGGCCAAATGGGCCAATCCTTGAAGGGATCCTCTCCTCTGTTAGTCTCTGACTGTGCCAACCTTGTCCACGTGTAGGACCACAGCCTTGGTACCAGCCACATCCTGGGCTACTGTGGAATGAATCTGGTGGAGGATTAAAAGATACACCCACTTTGGCAGGAGGGGTTGTCACAGTTTTTTTTGCTGCCCTAAATCTGGCATTTACCATCTCTTTAGGAATCCAAACTCTGAGATGTCCAACAACCAGAACCAAGACATTTACCAAACTTAGGATATTGCAAAGAATTTTAGCACTGACACCATCTCTTCAACCTAGGGCTTGTTTCTCTTCAACCCTGGGTTGAAGTTTCTCTTCAACCCAGGGCTTCCACCCACCTTCTGCGTAGTGCCTCTTCCAAGGATGCTGTAGGGTCTGCTCTAGGGATGAGCAGCCTGGCAGCTTACCCACAGACTGCTGTTTCCTATGGTAGGAAGGCTCTTCCTTCTCTAGAGCTGAAACCCTCTCCATGCCTATCACTTCTGCCCTCTAGAGCCAATCAGAACCAGCCTGCTCCCTTCCCCTAAATGCCCTTCAGAAATCCAGAATCAGCTCTCTTCTTTCCCTTCCCTTCGTCTTAAAATGAATGACTTCTCTTCTCTTGTGCAAAATGAAGCCCCCTCGGCCAGGTGCAGTGGCTCACGCCTGTAATGTCAACACTTTGGGAGGCCGAGGCAGGCAGATCACGAGGTCAGGAGTTCGAGATCAGCCTGGCCAATGTGGTGAAACCCCATCTCTGTTAAAAATACAAAAATTAGCTGGGCGTGGTGGTGCACACCTGTAATCCCAGCTACTTGGGAGGCTGAGGCAGGAGAATCGCTTGAACCCAGGAAGCGGAGGTTGCAGTGAGCTGAGATCACATCACTGCACTCCAGCCTGGGTGACAGAGCGACACTCTGTCTCATGAAAAAAAAGAAAAGAAAAGAAAAGAAAAAAATGAAGGCCCCTCAGTCTCTCTACCTCTATTTTTAGGTTTTGGTTTTTTGATTTTTTTTTTCTATTGTTTATTTTTGGCCACTGCCTACTGCCATTCTGTGCCCCAGCCTGGCTGGGGGACCCGAAGGCCTTTGCAACTCCCCGTCTCTGTCTTCCATGTGTCTTCCTGTGGCTTCATCGCTAAGTCAGGTTCTCCTCAGGTCTCTGTGTTTCTGACAGCCTTTCTCTCCCTCCCTTCTCTCTCTGGTACTCTGTCAGTGCTCTCTGCTTTTCTCCTCACATACTTTTCAATTTCTCGTGTTCCCTTTCACCTTGATTTCTCCTTTAATTGGTCACAATAAAATAGAGAAATATGTTTATTTCCTAACAGGGTTTCTGATTTCCCATTTTTAACACAAAAGGCAGACAAGGAGACATTTCACAATACTCCCTGAAAACAAACCCCAGCTCCGCTGCCTGCGCCTTGCAGCCCTTTTCCAGTGTGTGCCACTTGTCCAGCGTGTGCCAGTCACTTACACGGGGACTTCTATGAGAGCTCAGCATTCCCTGCCTTTCTCATCTGAGTCCTGCAGTCCAGTGAACTGTAGCTCCAAGCTCCAGTTCAAACACTAGCTAACTGCATGACCTTGAGAAATTCACTAAACTGAACCTCAGTTATCATTTCTAAAACGGAAATCATAATTTATATTTTTGAGAAACATGGTAAGAAATGAACACAGCCAAGTCTTCCATGCAGTAAGTGCCTGGAATATTCTGGCTTCTCTCTTCTTCCCTCCCTTAGCTAATGGGCCGTGTGACCTTGAGAGAGCCGAGCCCAGTGACTATTTGGAAGCAAATCACAACCCACAGCACCTGGTACTGTGGGCTGAAGCCAATATGCTGCTTTTAGGTTTTGTTTTTTGATTTTTTTTTTTTTTTCTGGTCACTGCCTGCTGCCATTCTATGCCTCTGCCTGGCTGAGGGACCAGAAGGCCAAACTCAGTATGTCTGGCTTCCCCCTCTCTGCTTTGCTCTCCTCTCTCTGTGGGGCGCTGGGGGAAGACGCGTCATGCCCACTTTGTGCCAAAGCCACACGCCGCTGTGACTCACCGGCAGCTGTCCAGCCACACGTCCCCGCCGCGCAGCCAGGCCCCGTGGTCCTGGTTCTTGTAGGCAATGAAGTGTCTGATGATGGCCGGCTCCCGGGGCTTCAGTGGGTCGGCATCCTGGTGAGGACTGTATCTGCAGCACACCATGGGGAGGGCACAGGTGGCGGTGTCGGGGGCACGCCTCTGCTGACTCCCTTCTGGGCTCTGTGAGCCTCTCTCTACTCACAGTGCCCAGGAAGGCACTGACTACACAGAAACCCATTTCTCACTGAATGAACTTTCTGAGCTCATCAGAGAAGCAAGAGGTCTCTCCTCCATGGCCCAGCCCACGTGGGCTGTAAACAGGGCACCTTTCTTGTTCGTCAGTACTACCGCAGAGCCTACCCCCAAGGAGGGTCAAAGCACAGAGGAAAGTTGAGCTAGCCAGTCCCAGCAGCACCTGCAACGCAGTGCTCGTGGCCCAGGAGGAGAGTCTGGGGATAACCAGGTCTTCCACTAACTGGCAGGTCACCTTGAACGAGTGCCTTTTCTGGGGACTTCTTAGTTACAAAACAGAGTGCACTATCGTGTTACCAGTGTTACCCACTTTTGATGGAGACCAAGCGACTTGTCTCTTTAAAGGGGATTGTTTTTGCTAATTACCTTGAGGTTTCAAAAATACCTTTTAAAAGTCATCCCTGGCCTTTGCCTGAACAGCAGGTTTATTTATAGGCATGACCTGCATATTCTTTCCCATTAAATTGATGGTGAAATTCTTCCCTTCTATTCGCTTCACCCTTTCATCCTGGCCCAACCTCCTGTGGCCGTGCTCACTTCTGCTGACTTTGCAGGTATTCACTTCACTGTGGGATCTAAAAAACTCTGGGAATTTCTATCTTCCTTTGGCTACTGCAGCCGGAATCCTAATTCAGACTTTACCCTGCTCAAGTTTTCACCATTGTACCCCCAGCAACTAGCTCAATGCCCGGCACAAACCAAGGGCTCAATAGATGCAATGAATGAATGAAAGTGGCTGAAGGAGGGGGAGGCAGGAGCTGGACTGCAAGGTCACCGTGGACTGTATCTTCCCAGTGGCTGATTACCTGGCAGAGATGATCGAGAGGAAGGGCCGCTTGTCTTTGGCAGAGGCCTCGGTGGTTTTGACTCCGTTGTCTATGATCATGCCAGCCTGCAGGGAAGAGACATTCAGGGACACATTAGCTTCTACTGCAGGCTGCGGGGAACGTCTCACACCCCGCCTCACTGCATAATTCTGAATGCTTCAGGAAAACCAGCTCTGTTCTCAGGCTGCATCAACAGAAGCAGAGGCTCTACCGTAAGGGAGGTGAAGACGCTACCTTGTTCTGCATGGCTCAGACCAAATCTGGAATATTTGACCTCTTTGAGGAGCAGATATGGAAACTGCAGTCTAGAGAGGTCATGTGTCTTGTCCAGGGCCACATGGCACAGTTCATGTGTGGAACCCACACTGCTTTCACGCTTAGGAAATTTATCTGCTGTGATTTAAAGGAAATGCTGAACCTAAGTCCTGTCTTTACCTTGGGCAGGGGTCAGTGATCTTCCTACGGTCTCATTTTAGCTCCTGCCTGACTTGAAGAGAGAATCTGGCTTTCTTATTTGACTCCAAACACGTCCCCTTTGTCAGCCATGGGGTAGGGAGAGATTGCATGGTGCCGCCCGGGGAGGCCACCATTCAGTCTTCATTCCTTTCCGGATTCTCCTGGCCTCTTGTCAACACTTAGACTCGCGTTTCTCTTTTTTAGGTAACTGGAGGGCACTGTGGCCATTCATTCTCCAGCTGGCTTATCATTCAGCAGCGGCGATGTGAGTGGGCAAGTCCCTTCACTTCTTTAGCCTCAGTCATAGCATCTGCAAAATGGGCTAGTAACACCTATGTCACTTGATGGTTGCGAGGACCTGGTAGGAGACCCCAGGTGACGCCTCCTAGGACAGGTCCCTCTCAGTGCAGATGTGGAGTCAAGGCTTACTGGGCACCACCACCAAGGCCGGGGCCTCCTCCTTGGCTCAGACAACGGAATCAATGCAGCTGGAGGTCTGTCTTCACTCCTCCCCTCCCCACCTCAGAGAGTGAGACCCGCTGCCTTCCTCAAGGCCTGTCCCTCCGCACACCCATGAGCCCTTGCCTGCCTGCTTGTTGGAAACCATCCACCCACATGCACTCCCCGCTTTCCAGCCTCTCCACACCTGCTAGATTCTATGTGGCCCAACTCCCTGCTCACGGGAAGCCTTCCCAAGTGGTGGGTGTGGGGGATTTCTTAACAAGCAGCCACCACATTCTCTCCACTGTTCCCCCTGCCACCAACAGTGGTACGCCCCTGCACCTGCCTCTGTATGGAGACAGCTCTCTGAGGTTCACATCAGCCTCAGAAATGCCCTCTCTGATACCCTGCACTGATTCTCCTCCGTCAAGGTGAGACTGTTGTCCTCCCCGCCTCTGTCCACTGCCCCATGACACTGCCCTCTTTCCTAGTTCCTGGGATATGACACTACCCAGGGACGACTCTTGTCTCTCTGCCACCCAGCCCCTACCTGCTCGCCCCTTGCCCCACCCCATCTCGTAGGTATAACCACAGGTCTATTCTGAGACACGTTCCCTTTCGGTCTCCTCTCTGGTTGGACTTTTTTCACCTTTTTACTTTTTGACTCAATGTATCTGTTCCCCTTGAGGAACGTCAGTTTCTTCATCGGTACCATTAGGGATGCGACCAGAACGCCAGCCAAGGCATTTGGGAGTCTCTCTGTGCACTGCCCTGGCATCCTTGAGACTACCTCGGCCCTCACAAGCAGCGTCTCTGGTCTCAGCTGTGCTCCAAGCTCCATTGCCATGCCCCACAACTCTGGTCTTGACTGCTGTCCTTGCTGTGACATCCTTGATAGACTCAAGATCCCGGTCATCTTGGGACGCCCTCTGTCCCCCAGTACCTAGCTTGGTGCTAGACACAACAGCAGGTGCTTAGGACATGCTGATGAGCAGATGAAGATGACTGGGGACTTTGTGTCCCACCTGGCCATTTAGCTCTGTTCAGATGCAGCAACTCATTCATTTCCCAAGAAACAAGACAAGAGGGAACAGCAGAGAGCATGCCAGTGCTGCCTCCCTCTTCCTTCAGAACCATGTCTTGATTTCCTTCTGCTTATAAGTCAGGCTAACTTTTCATCGTTGAGACTGCATCCATCACCACCAAGCGAACTGCAAATCAAATTCAGGTGTCCAGCTCAGGGGCCACCAAGAGCAGCTCTCCCCCTGTCAACGTGAGTGAAGGCACAACCTGCTCCTGGCTCTGGCCACGTGCTAAGTCCATGCCTGTATGGGAACCACCACAGGAGATTCGTGTGAAGAATGTGGCCAATGGCCTGGGAGGCCTCACAAGGCTGCTCCATCTTCTTCGAGACCAGCATTAAGAAGGCAGTTGTTCCCAGTTGTCACCAACTGGCCATCCCGGCTCTGATCATCTGCAGGCCTGGGAAGGGGCAGAGAGGCTGGCCAGAGAGGCGCAGTCTGGAAAGACTTACCCGGTAGTTGGAATGTGCTCGGTTGTTATGGAATTTTCCCAGTGGAATGTGCTCTGAGTAACCTGGGGAGTACATTCCCACAGAGGGGCCCGTTGGTACGTGGTGAAAAATGAACCAAAATCCAGTTTCCTGTTGGGGAAGGACACAAGGGGAAAGCCACAGCGTTCAGCCCCAGAGGGCTCCTGAGCAAGGCGGCCACACAACCCACCCCGAAGTGTGGGTCTAGTACCTAGTGCCAGCACCCACGCAGGCCCTCCACGCCCACCCCAACACATCTCCATGTGGTCCGGTCTAGAAGGAAAACAGTGCAAAGTAGAGCCCACCGTGGCAGTTAAAGCCCTGCGTGGGTTCCTACTCTTATCAGACACAGCTCAGAACCGACATGTTTCAGTCACTGCAAGGCTTAAACTCCTCCTCCCGACACGCAATGAGAAGATTTCAGGAGTGTTCTCCGCTTGCTCCTTTCATTCTACAGATAAGGAAGCTGAGTCCCAGGTCGAGGTCAGGGTCCCATGGAAGGCCATGGACGGGGTGGGTGAGAGCAGGGCTATGTGGACGGAATGCTGTGCTGCCACCCTGGCCGCCACCTTCAGCTGTGTGTGTCCCCGGGCATGTCAGAGCTCCTAACCTTAGCTTCCTCCCACATCACAGGGGGATAAGAATAGTACCTACATCACCAGGTTCTTGCAAAAATCAAATTATGTGAGCTTACCACACTGTTGTGTCAGGTACCATTCTAAGCTAAAATCATGGCATTCTAATATGATTTATTATACATAAAGCGTTCAGTGCTCACTGTGGTCACCAGTATTACGAAGTGACAGGGCTGTCCTTTAAAACCAAGTCCAAAGGACGCCCCCAACCCACCATCCCCAGTCTGTTCTTTTCCTCTTCACTGCAGCTAAGCCTGTCCGCATGGGTATCTGGACCTGGGGCTCACAGCACACGTTTCAGGGCACACCTCAGCCGTCTCCCGGCCTCCAGCCCCTACCCTCACCTTGTGCCAGAGAAGGGATATTTCTGCTCACCTCAGATCCTGCAGCGGCACAGTTGATGAGGTTGTTGTTAGGATTGGCCATCCAGAAGGTGGACACAGCGCTACAGGGAGGGCAGAGATACCTGAGGTCAGATAAAGGGCCACCAGGGGTCATCCTGCCTCACGGTGGATGCAGGTCGGGCACTCTGATATTGGCCTGAGAGTCTCTTGTCAAGATATTTGAGAAATCATTGATTTGTTGATCTGAAACCCAGTTTTCTCATTAAAGTGTGGTGCTAGTTTAAGCACTTAAGATGTTCAGAAATTAAAAAGAGCATGGGTCTTGAAAATAGAAGCCGTGTGCAAGTGATGTCAGATTGGCTCTAAAATATGTGTAGGTCAGAAGAACTCAGGAACGTAGCCCTTTCTAAGGGAGGGTCCTGCACTCAGAAGGCTGGCTGCACCCCGTCTGTCTTTCTCTCTCTCTTCTATCTAGAAAAGGGTCTGTAATGGGGGCCTCTGTGGCAGCCACTTCCTCTCATCAAAGAGCACCATGTGGATCAGGAGAAGCCCCACAGATGAGAACAGGGGCCCTCTTTGGACAAGAAAAATGCACATGAGGCAAACTGAGAAGGGAGAAGGGAGAAGACGCCCTCCCGCTGCTCTGCAGGGAGCTGGAGCAGTAGGTGGTTAAGGGCTATGAGGCTCAAGCTGTGCAGAGCCCCGAAGTGCAGAAGTCTGGTGCTGAGCTGAGCTGAGTGAATGCATGCTCACACATGCACACCCCCTCCCCTGGCACACAGAGAGGGGTCCAGGCACTTACTTGCAGTCCTGCCTGGGCTTGGGGATGTACCCCGGATAGGAGTCCTCAGTGATCATCTTGCACATCTTACTGTCACGGTCTGAGGGGAGGAGGGTTCCGGACTTGACAAGAAGGCCAAGGCAGTGGTCAAAAGTGTTGCGTTCCTCTGGTCCATCTTCCGTGAAGAAGCAGTGGCCCAAAGAGTTATAACCCACAACGTCCTTGATCTGCAGGGGCCAAGACAGGGAGGTTTCGCCAAGCATCCAGTTATTCACGCGCTCATTCATTCATTCAACAAACGCTAAATAGTATCGCCCGTACACCAGGCCCTGGGAGGAGCACTGCAGGTTTGGAGATGACTATGACAATAAATGATGGGCCTGGGGAAAGTGGGATGGGATGGGATGGTGACGTTCAAAATTCCTTTCCAGCTGACGGAGTTGGGGGTGGTGAGGCTCTGTAGGGTAGGAAAGAGGGTAATATATCGTAAGTGAGAAGGTGAATCCAAGAGGAGGCCATGGACGGGACCACGTGCACCCACTCTGATGAAGCACACAGCTGAGTGCCTCGTGTACAAGGACTTACCCTGGAGAGACTCCACAGAGGAGGTGCCACTGAGTAAGGGTGGAAGAGGGCACTTCATCTAGGAGCATCGCCTGAGCTGGGGCAGGTGTGCTTATTATTGAGACCGGTACTGATGCTCCTCATTAAACCCTCATCCAGAAATCCAAGCCAGCGTGTTAGCCCAGGTTGTGCACCAAGCCACACTGGCAACGCCTGGCTTCAGAACTAGAAAGGGCTCCAAACTCCAGCTCCTCGGTTTCCCTCTTGGAATCACAGAGTCAGTGGGGAAAGCAGAAAGAACATTTGCTTGGATATTGAGATTCCAGGGATGCAGTTTCAGCAGCACACCCAGGCAGCACGGGGATCTTATGCAAGCCTCCTATCCTCTTCACGCAGTTTTTTCCACCACAAAAATGAAGGACTTAAATTCCATGATCTCTGAGGCCTCTTCCGGGTCTGAACTCATAAGTCTCAGAACTCAGGTCTTCAGAGGGCCTCTAGCCTGGACCCCACCTCCCTGTCCAATGGCAGACTCTATTCCCAAGCATAACTGGCAAACAGGTACCCTGCTTCTGCTCAGACGCTCCAGAGAGATGTTCACTTCCTTGCAAGGTGGCCTGTTCCACAGTGGGGCAATGGCGAGAAAGGCCTCACTTATCTTCCTTCATCCTCGCCCCTGGGTACAGACTGCCTGATGATGTCATCCAACAAGGGAGTTCCTGCTTCCCGATGACCTCAGTCCAACCCACACCTATTCAGTACCTGCCACCGTGCCAAGCACTGGAAAATCCACATACCAACCAGCAACAACCCTCCACCCGCGCTCCCCCGCCCCGGCACTGTGAGCATGTCGAGAGGCTGTCCTGCGCATTGCAGGACGTTTACCAGTCTTCCTGGGTGCTACCTCCTAGATGCCAGGAAAAGCTCATCAGTTGTGACAACCGAAAATGTCTCCAGACATTCATTGCCAAATATTCCATTGGGTAGGAGGGAGGAAGGGTGACAGAATCATCACTGATTGAGAGGCCCTGATGTAAACACCACAGTTCCCTCCAGTCTCTTTTTTTTTTTTTTTTTTTTTTTTGAGACAGGGTCTGGCTCTGTCACCCAGGCCAGAGTGCAGTGGTGAAATCTTGACTCACTACAACCTTTGCCTCCTGGGCTGAAGCCATTCTCACACCTCAGCCCCCCGGGGAAGCTGGGACTACAAGCGTGTGCCACCACACCTGAATAATTTTTGTATTTCTGGTAGAGATGAGCTTTCACCATGTTGACCAGGCTGGTCTCAAAGTCCTGGGCTCAAGCAATCCTTCTGCCTTAGCCTCCCAAAGTGCTAGGATTACAGGCGTGAGCCACTGCGCCCGGCCAGGACTCTTTCATATGACAGCTGCTGACTCCCCAAGCCCCAGACAGCTGTCCTTCACAAGCATCCTCAAATCACGCTCCCTACCCCAGCACTGGACGGGTCCCTTTTACCTTTTAATCTTGTTGAAATCTCACACCATCCTCTATTCAATTTTTATTTTTTTTAAGAGATGAGGAAAATGAGACTCAGAGAAGACAAGGGATTTGCCACAGGTCACATAAGCCATATGTACAAGGTCATGGCTGGAAGTATGGTTTTCTGTGTCCACTCACTCCATAAGGGAGGACCCAGCATACAAGTGGCTCTGGTCCAGGCAAGCTCTCTGTTCTTTTGAATAAGCCCCCTTCCCTCCATCTTTGGTATCAGGCAAGGGTGTGATCTTGAATCCTATTCACTTGTTTAATAAGTCAGTCAGTATTGAGGTCAGCCAATGGGATTGCTTTCCTTTCTTTTTTTTAATATATATACTTTTTATTGCATTTTAGGTTTGGGGGTACATGTGAAGAACATGCAAGATTGTTACATAGGTACACACATGGCAGTGTGATTTGCTGCCTTCCTCCCCATCACCTGTATCTGTTATTTCTCCCCATGCTATCCCTCCCCAACTCCCCATGCTCTGGTTTCTCTTCATAACGAATAAATCTTTTGCTTTCCTTTCTTCTAGTAAGCCCTGGAAGGTTGTTATAAATAGCCTGGACAGACAAGCATGGGAGAAAAAGACAAGGAAATGTGGGCTTCCCGAGCTGGCAGGAACATCTGAGGTCAAGTTTAATGCCTTCAACTTTACAGAGGAGGATGTGGAGGCCCGGAGAAGGGACGTGGAGTGTCCCAGCACACTCAGTGACCTCATGCCGCAGCTGTGCTCAGACCCAGGTCTCTGGCTTCCTGCCTCCTGCCCATAGCTCTTTCTAAATCTTAGGGACCTATTTGCCCTGCTGTGTGGATCACACTTTGGGTAGTCTTTCTTTGAATAGGAGCAAATAATGAGTTAGGTGCATTCTTACTCTAAAAAAAGCCAGAGAAAGAAATTTCCTCCAAGACCCTCGAGGTGTGACAGAAAAAGCCTCATTGAAAGGAAGAAAAATGACCACTGTTTATCGAATGCTAAATGTTTTTACATGTTATCTTATTTAAACCTCATCACAACTACAATCCTGTAAATGACACTGAGACTTAGAGAGTTGCCCCAAGTCACGTCTCTTGCAAGGACCGAATTAGGACTTGATTCCCCATCTGTCTGATTCCATAACCTGTGTATTAACCAATACTCAATAATGCCAGAAAGAAAAAGACTCTTTCACTTTGGGCCTCATTTCTTTCTTCTCCTGAGTAGTGGCGTGAGGATGGAACACAGAATCAAGAGGGAAGCATAAGGCCAAGGAAAGCCCTAGGGTGGGGGTAGAAGACACAAGTTCAGGTCTTTACTAAGCCTCAAACTTGCTGTGTGTGACTTGCCCAAGTGTCCTTGTGCGATGGGATGACGTCTAAAGTTTCTTCCAGCTCTAACGTTCTGGCCTTGTTCCTCCTTAGATCATTTCTCAGAGTTTTTATTTATTTTTACTATTTATTTATTTATTTATTTATTTATTTATTTAAAGACGGGGTTTCACCATGTTGGTCAGGCAGGTCTTGAACTCCCGACCTCAGGTGATCCGCCCGCCTTGGCCTCCAAAGTGCTTGGATTACAGGCGTGAGCCACTACGCCCGGCCCATTTCTCAGAGTTAAGTATTTAAACTGTGACACAGCTTGAGATGATAGACGTAGATAGATGTTTGAATAGGTAGATGGATAGATAGCAGATGCATAAATAGTAGCTGCATAAACAAACACGCGTATAGATTCTAGGGTGGCCGTTCAGTCCCTATGCATGCCAACCAGAAGTAATATGTAAGTTCGCTGCCATTCTCTTGCACAAATTGTATTTTTCCCTTTGTTCTTCGGGATATCTTCCTCCCTGCTGATGGGTGGCAGTCGTGAAAGCAATTGCTAAACGCTGTTTTAAGTCTTCGACCATTGTTAGGTGTGATCCAGGCATAAGATTGTGAAGGAGAAAATTCCTGGGCTCTGCCTGATAATCAAAGAGTTAGAAACTGCCGGCGCGGGCTGCTTCAGTGGGAGGTGGCCATTTTATTTAGTTTATGGTCTGAACCAGAACACGTCTGAGGTGAAGGAGGTGTGATTAGTGGTTAAGCTGGGACAACAGGTCTCAACTAGACCGTTCTGTGCAAATCAGGACATATCTGCGTGTCATGATTTCCACCATCAACTCGTATACAGCAAGTAAAAGAAACTGCTGTTTAAAGCAAATAGAAATAAAAGTGAACTTTGTTTCTGCTTTCTAGGGTGGGTATGATATGATTTATGTTATTGAGAAACTCGACAACAAATATACTTATGTTCTAAAGAATGCTGGAATTTCCAATCTTCTGCCATTATTATAATTTTTAAATTTATTTCACTTTAGGTACATACTATATCTGGCATTTCTCCCCATGTTATCCCTCCCCACCCCCCGTTGTCTCTCCCCTACCCCCCGCCAACTGTCCCCTGTGTGTGATGCTCCTCTCCCTGAGTCCACATGTTCTCGTTGTTCAACACCCACCTATGAGTGAGAACATACAGTGCTTGGCTTTCTGTTCTTGGGTCAGTTTGCTGAGAATGATGGTTTCCAGATTCATTCAAGTCCCTACAAAGGACACAAACTCATCATTTTTTATGGCTGTGTAGTATTCCATGGTGTATATGTACCACATTTTCTTTGTCCAGTCTATCATTGATGGGCATTTGGGTTGGTTCCAGGTCTTTGCTACTGTACACAGGGCTGCAATGAACATATGTGTGCATGTGTCTTTATAGTAGAACGATTTATACTTCTTTGCGTATATACCCAATAGTGGGATTGCTGGGTTAAATGGAATTTCTATTTCTAGATTCTTTGAGAAATTGCCACACTGTCTTCCACAATGGTTGGACTAATTTACACTCCCACCAACTGTGTAAGAGTGTTCCTATTTCTCCACATCCTCTCCAGCATCTGTTGTCTCCAGATTTTTTAATGATGCCATTCTAACTGGTGTGAGATGATATCTCAGTGTGGTTTTGATTTGCATTTCTCTAATGACCAGTGATGTTGAGCATTTTTTCATATATTTGTTGGCCTCATACATGTCCTCTTTTGAAAAGTGTCTGTTCATATCCTTCACCCACTTTTGAATGGGGTTGTTTTTTAACTTGTATATCTGTTTTAGTTCTTTGTAGATTCTGGATATTAGCCCTTTGTCAGATGGGTAGATTGCAAAAATTTTTTCCCATTCTGTTGGTTGCCGATTCACTCTAATGATGGTTTCTTTTGCTGTATAGAAGCTCTGGAGTTTAATTAGATCCCATTTGTCCATCCTGGGTTTTATTGCCATTGCTTTCAGTGTTTTAGTCATGAAGTCCTTGCCTATGCCTATGTCCTGGATGGTTTTGCCTACGTTTTCTTCTAGTGTTTTTATGGTGTTAGGTTTTATGTTTAAATCTTTGATCCATCTGGAGTTAATTTTAGTGTAAGGTGACAGGTAGGGGTCCAGTTTCTGCTTTCTGCACATTGCTAGCCAGTTTTCCCAACACTATTTATTAACATGGAGTCCTTTCCCCATTTATTATTTTTTTTTAATTTCTTTTTGAACTGCTGAAAAGGAGATTGCATAGAGCAGGGTTTGTGGGTCATTTGTTTTACAGAGTGTCTTAATGAGTTTTTGACTATGCAAATTAAAACTGGGAGGAAGAAAAAAACCTGGACAACCAAATTACTCTGGCTAACAAGGAAAGGAATGAGTTTCTAAGACAGCCCAGGAGAGGTGGGGAGGAGGATGGAGAATGAGGAGGAGGGGACTAGAACTCAACAACCAGGCTGAGGGTGGGGAGGGAGTCCCCTGGAGGGAAGCGTCTGGTCTATGGAGGGACCTGTTTACTGCCTTTCTTACTGTTGGTTGTGGTGCTAATCTGTAATGTATCACCTCTCCCTCCCATTCTCTTACCCCAATGCACCAGTGAAAGCCCTGGACCAATGAAACTTTTGGGGAAATCAAGGACAAGAGTCTGGGTTTCATATTTGGGCTCATGTGGAAAGGAGATATCGAAACCACCTTTGCAAAAATTATGAGCTAGAAAATTATGACAGTGAAAGAGATCCGACCTAAGCAACTCCATCTTGCTTCTAACCTCCAAGCTGTCCTTGGTCATTCCTGGGCATAGGCCAAACTGACTTTGGGAGGAACTTAGTTTATAGCTTAACTTTGAAACAAAAAACGATAACAGCCCTTTCCCAAAACAAACCCCCATCTTGTGGGGGAGGGGGGTACTAAACTGCTTTTGTAGGACTAACAATTAGCCACAGCATTAGAAATTATGGTTTAGGAGTCATGCAGCTGGAGGCCACAAGATTCTAAACCTCCCCAGCTGCTCCTGGGGACACTACCACTGTTATAAAACCTAAGATTAGTGCTTGAGCTATTTTTCAGACCCTGCACTCAATGGATCAGCTAGTGCCTCCCAGATTGATAAACTGGCTCATCTGGTCCTGTGGCTCCCACCCAGGAACTGACACAGCGCAAGAAGACAACTTTGACTCCCTATGAGTTCATCTCCAACCTGACCAATCGGCATTCCCCTCTTTCCGACCCCCTACCCATCAAACTATCCTTAAAAACTCCATCCCTCAATTGTAGGGGAGACTGATTTGAGTAATGATAAAACTCCAGTCTCCCATACAGCCAGCTCTGCATGAATTAAACTCTCTGTTGCAATTCCCCTGTCTTGATTAATTGGCTCTGTCTGGGTAGCAGACAAGGTGAGCCTCTTGAGTGGTTCCAAGATGAGAGCAGCCATGTGAAGGAAGACGTGAGTTGGGAATGTGAATTCAAGAAACTGAAAGAGGGAGGTAACCAGGAAAAACAGAAGCCTCTTCCACAAATCCTAGAACTTTGAGTCTGGGAGAGAGGGCACTGGGTCTCCTGCCAAATACACACGGGGCTCAGCCATCTTTCATAGAATGCCAGAGGGAGGATATGTCGCTGGGGCTGGGGCTCTTGGGGACTGGCTGCAGTCCATATAGATGGTACCCACGGAGCAGTGCAGGGCACAACCTGTGGGGCCACACGTGTCAACCTGTTGGGGACATCCTGATTTCAAGCATCTTGTGGCTATTGGAAGCATTTATGTCAAAGATAGCACATTTTGAGCAATGCAGGAGGAGGAAAAGAGGGAAAAGGCACGGAGGAAGCAAGCAGAACCCATATTGGAGTCATTTCTTCCTTCCATAAAACCACTGGAATGGATTCGTTTCTTCCAGGGAAAACAGGAAGGTGATTCCCCCTATGTCTGGCCTCAGAGTTCAGAAACACATGTTAACATAAAGTGGCCCATTTTGCATTCCCACCCCCACTGTCCAGACTACAGATGCCACAGAGTCTTCCTTTGAAGGCAGACCGCACCCCACATCTGCCTGCACCCTGCAGCTTTGGTGCTAACCATTGCATTTCAAGAAACACACCACTGACAATATCAATCTAGTGAGAAGCATTTTCCAAACTCTGTTATAGAACAGCAGCCCTGTGAGATGCAAATGAGTGTCGGCATCGCTAGGATAACCAAAGCGAAGCATGCATTCTTACTGCAAGCCTTTGCTCTGCTAGCACGCGTCGCAAATTTCCAAAACAGGGAGAGAAGACATGTATGCGGTGTTTGCCAAGGTCATTTAACTACAGAGGCTAGTCTCTTTGTTTGCTTGGATACTTCCTGCTATCTCACGGAACCAGCGATGTTTACACAGAACACAGATACAGAGGTGCATAGTGATGCTACTTAATAGTAATACTCTTTTAATACCATTGCTATGTCACATACATTATCTGGTTTAATCTTCCTAAAGACCCTTTGAAGTTAGTTCTATCATCATCCTCACTTTACACAGTGGGGAACTGAGTCCCAGAAAATTTCCATCAGTCCCCCAAGGCCACACTGGCAGATTAAAACACAGGTCTCTGTGGCTCTACGCTCTTTTATCTCAATGTTCTACTGAAGCGCACAGTAACTGTTCTATCAAGAAAGAGTCAGGAGTTGAATGAAACAGGAGAGACAGCAGTGGGTTTGCTGAGCTTGGTGGTGACATTTTAAATGACACTGTTGAGAACCATCACCAAGGCTCAGAGGGAGCAAAAGTTGAGAAGCCCACATTTGTATGAGGACAGGAGTGAGAAGCAGGAGTTGGTGGAATTTCAGACCACCCTTCCGAAGAGTTGCTGGTAAAGAAAGGGAAAGAGCAAAGATGGCTGGCCAAGGGGGAATTAGGGAAGAGGGAAGCTGGATAAGGATAAAGGATACCAGAGCCGAGAGGAGCTCATGAGCAAGGGGCTCCCAGGACACTGTAGGATCAGCCCAGAGCCAGGCTTTAAGGCACTCTCAGCTCTGCACAACTAGGAGCCCCTCTTTCTCCCGAGCAAGCATCTGCTTGTCTGAAATCTATTCCTCCTTCAGATCAGGGGCAGTGTCAGGGAAAAGGTTCTGCGATGCTGCTGAGTGACCTCTGCATTCCAAATAGGATCTCGTCTTTGTCTGTATTTGGCCTCCTTTTGTCCCATCAGCTAAAAACATGTTTCTAAACATAGTCAGCTGTGAATAAATCCTTCAAGCCAAAATGAAAGAAGCAAATTTAAAATACCTATGGAGACCATCCAGCTCCCAAGCCAGCATCTCCGAATGTGGAAGTCTCTGCCCCAGTAGTGGAGCACTTCCAGGGTGAGGTGCCAATCCACAAAACCCAACTCCCACATGGGGGATGGCTCTTGGGGATCTTAGGGAGGGGCACCGGAATGCTCTCTGTTACCCTGCTATCTGTCTGCCTTAGAGAGTTAGAGGCCTGCCCTTCATCTAGATTCTAAGCTAGGACAATTTGGTTTCACCTTGGGAAGGCCTCAAGGGCTGCAGACTCCAAACCCTAACCCACAAGCCTGGCCATCAAGCTCAGCCCTGAGCTGAGTGAGGCTGGAGTTCTATGTGGCCACTAGGACCAGGCTGTAGCTGGTGCCTCAGCCACCTAATGTCTGGACAATGGCCCTCCCAGTCTGGCAGCTGGCATCCTTGAGAGGCAGGCAGCAGGGAGACCTTGGCATACAGGGCAGCAAGGGTCTTCTTGTTCTGAGAGGCTGTCCAAGGCTCTGGCTCAGAGAGTCCAACTCCAGATACAGCTCCATGGGCTACCCCTATCTGCTGCCTTCCCTCTTGCCCCACGCATCTCTCAGTCTATCTTCATGAACTCACACTCCTGGCTCAAGGCCTATGCCATCTCTCCCAGCCTCTCCCAGCTCTCCCACCCTCTCCCAGCTCTCTCTTACCCTCTCCTAGCTCTCCCACCCTCT
>PVKV010019343.1:0-42465 GCA_004027835.1 Alouatta palliata
TTTGAGACAGAGTTTCGCTCTTGTTGCCCAGGCTGGAGTGCAATGGCGCGATCTCGGCTCACCGCAACCTCCGCCTCCTGGGTTCAAGCAATTCTCCTGCCTCAGCCTCCCGAGTAGCTAGGACTATAGGCACGTGCCACCATGCCCAGCTAATTTTTGTATTTTTAGTAGAGACGGGGTTTCACAATGTTGACCAGGATGGTCTCGATCTCTTGACCTCATGATCCACCCGCCTCGGCCTCCCAAAGTGCTAGGATTACAGGCGTGAGCCACCGCGCCCGGCCAACATTAAACATTTTTATATAGATTATATATGTATATATTTATTTTATATGTATTATATAATATACATACAAATATTGTATACTTTATAGAGTATATAATGTAATAATATATAATTGCCCATACAATTATTATTCTGTTGATCCATAAATATGTCCATTTCTTATACTCTATTCACTAAAAATTTTCTTATGTAATATTTTTGAAAACTCATTGCCAGAAATTGCCTACTACAATCCTTTTTTCATGACACACTCCCATTGCTAGCGTCATGGCCTACTTTTATTATGTAATTAGGTATTTAATTAGCTACTGCAATTGCTTAATACAATAAATACTGTGACTTGATTATTATCCAATCTAATTTAACCCATTCCTCTACCTTCCCTGGAAAAAAAGCACCCTTAATTTTATTTTCATAATTCTATTGTTTTTTAAAAATATTTATTTTATGTAAATTATATAAGCTTTAAATCAATATTGTTTCATTTATTTTAATATGTAAAGGTATACATATAAATTAATGTAATGTATTTAATGAAATACATCTTTGTTTTTCATTTACTATTGATAAAGTTCAACCACATTATTGCATTTTTTGAAAGTTGTTTTGATTGCATTATAATATTCAGAATTAAATATAACAAAATAAACATAGTTTTGAGTACCTTATTCTGAAGTGAATATAACACAAGTTTTTAATCTACTTCTGTTGATGGACACTTAATTGTTTTCAGTTTTTACTGTTTTGACCACTGTCACTATAAAAAATCATGTGCCCATCTTCTGCTCTGCATACAAGAAGATTCCTTTAGATAAGTATCTCTGGGAAGAACTGTTGGGTCATATACCATGAAAATAATCAAGTTCAGTGGGTAATCTCAAAAAGTTTTTCAGCATGGTTGATTTGATTGGAATGCCCAGTTTTGCATTCCCATACAGCTCTGGAAAGGAGGTATATTGCTTTGATCTGAACACCTGTCTGGAATGTCCCATAATAGAAGTTAACGTCAATTGCTGAAACTACTATAGTTTTGAGATTATATGTTAGTGAAGTCTAGACTACCTTAGTTAACAAACACAGATGATATATACATTGTTCAGAGTTTCATGTAGATTTGCTAGTGCATATCATGGTACATTTCATATAACTGGAATTTAGTGGAATACATGTGTGGGAATGCATTGTATGTTTGCATGTAGTTTAATAATTCAACTTAAAAGCCAGGGGCATCAAAACAACTAATAAACCTTCACAACATATATTCTTCAGGCTCCAGATCTGGATGTTATCATTCAGCAGATCTGGTAAGAGCCCTAGGAATTGTTATATAATTATATATAAAGACAAATAGATGATAATATTACATAGCTATGTTTGAAAACAAGTAATTTTAGGGTTCATCGGAAATTTTGGCAAAATAACAAAATCTGACATAAAATAGATCTCTATAAATATGCCACTTATAGGATTTGTTGGAATTTATGGCTAGTTTTTGAACAGTCAGGAGAACAATTACGCTTTATGTATCTGAGCATAGAAATTTTGATTTCAAAGTCTCAGTTTAGCCACGAAGCTTTTCCTATATTGACCCACCATCTCAATGCAAATTTGTACAATGACTTGCTTATAAAATTAGACTCTCAAGTGAGGTATACTATTTCTGTTTTTCTCCTTTGAGCCAGAAAAAGTTAAGATTATACTACAGCTTGCAATTAAATGATTGCTTTTCTTGTGAATTTATCAGACGTTGTTATTTTATTGCCAGCAACTTTAGTTCGATTGGTCACAAATGTGCATAGAATATGTTCTGTTCAAGGACTTCATCTCAGGAAGTGAGCATACAAAAGCTAAGCATACTCTAAAAAGGATAGGGATATACAATTCACATTTCTTAGATACTTATCACCATGCAACCCATTAAGTAAAGACACAAAATTGTCAATTTGATCAATCATTGGGTCATCAAGCCATGCTTTGATACCTTAAACTTATGAATTATTTAGTCCCAAACTAAATATCTAACTGCAGTTTCTTCCAAACAAGTCGACTTGTGTCTTACCCTTACCATCTACTGTGTCTTTTAACCTGGTAAATCCTTACCCAACATATCCTCCTGCCCATTCCTTCAGTTCACCCAGATGCCAGCTCAAATGTCAAATGTCAATATTTGGGAGGTCTTCCTTGAAACCGTTATGTAAAATTGAACCCTTTTTCCTAGGCTCTCACTTTGCCCTTGTCATTTCCCATACACTTAATATTTACTTTCATTTAATATCAAATAAATCTGTCATTTCCCATACACTTAATAATTACTTTAATTAAATATCAAATAAATCCTTGCTTGCCTTGTTTTAGACTTCTTGCATTAAAATACAAGCTTTATGATAGCAGTGAACTACAGTCACTGCTATATCCCCAGAACACATGAGAATAGTGGCTCTTAGTTAAATTTTATCATAAATAAAATAGCGTTTAGTAAATCTCAAAGTTCCATTCGTCAAACTAAACATACACATTCTTCTTTACAGGGATATCAAGAGTGGCTAATTATGTTTAAATTTGGATCGTGTAAACAGAGTTTTCATAAAAAATAATCTGTAATCAATCTTATTATTACTTTTCTTCCCTTCCCAAGTACAAGAAAATTGCACAAAAAGTAGTTTGCTTAAAAACTATGTCAAAGACAATAACAATTGTTTCTTTAATAGTTTGGTGGCTGAGAGCCAATAGACAATCAGTAGCATCATGAAACATTTTCAAGAACTCCAAAGGAAAAAAGTAAAAAATCAATACAGTCTTTGTTTTAACCTCTCAAGAGGAAATCATTATTTATATCTGTAATACCACATAACTTTTTAAAGTCAAAATAGACAATAATAGATAAAAATACAGTTAATTCACAGGATGTCCTTAAATAAATTTTCAAAAAAGATATAAACATTCTCAACATTAGAGAGCATCTTCAAAATTTTTTAAAAAATGTATTGATAACAAGGAAAATTCCTGATCAAAATTTACTATATTTTAAAACATTATAGGAATCAAAATGATATTACCTTAAATATTTGCTTTGGGACACATTTCTACAAAAAGCCATTTCTGAAAGATACAAAGATGTTACATTAAACTCTAGCAACCCATGTTGCTAGGGTTTAAGCCTTGGCCTCATTTTCTTCCATTTTTTCATGTTCCACAGACTCTCTTTACTGATATTTTTCTGTGTATGGATGTTCCAAACTGAAAAAATGTCACAATTCAAACCACACATCATGCATATAAGTGAATACTTGCGTTTTTGACGAAAATTTTGTTATAAGAGAAAAAAATATATATCTTATTCAAAAATAAGCTAGGAATAGCCTAAATACACTTCTTGGGACTTTCCAAACTTTTCTTCTATGTCAGACATAATATATTGAGGATTTTCTGTTGGTTAAGTAACTTACAGATCTGTTTCTCTGAGACTGCAATAATACCAGGGCAACCTTTTTATGAGGACATTTATTTTTTTTTCGTAAGAATGTAAGAGAGTCTATCATTAAAGCAGCCCTATTGATCAATCCTGATGGCTCCTGCAGCAATCCAGTCCAAGAAGAAAGCCCATTATTAGTCAGTCACAACTATTTTCACAATAGACTCTGTGCTGCTTGGTCATTTACACTTTTCCTGCTTACACAACAAGAAAGACAGCAAAGAACAGCACAGATTATCCCAGACTAACATTAACTTGATGTTTCTTCAAGTTATTTACACAACCCATCCTGGTAGTCTAAGAAATTACGATATTTAGATTTAAATCCAGGCAGAAACAATATAACTCAATGAAAATAATAAACAACACTTTGTTCTCTATATTGTAGTTGCTTCTACCATTCTATTAACGGGTATCTTTTCTCTCTCTCTCTCTCTCTCTCATATACAATGTGTGTGCTAATTATATATTTACACATAAACATTTCCATTGATTACAAATGGCCCACAGATATTCAAAAGTTTTTTAACATGTGTATATTTGATCATAAGGATTAAATGTAACAATATTCTGACAGAGTGAGGTGGGTTAAAAGCCAAACAGTTAATTACCAGGATTAATATTACAGATTTTTCGTGTCTTATGTTTCACTCTACACAATAATTCTTAGTAAGCAGTTTCTTATAACATGATCAAAAGTGAAAATTACCATTGTTATTCCATTAAGAGTAATGTCTATGAAAAGTAGTCATAGATAATGACTGCTTGTTATCTCTGTATGCAAATGACCTTTATAATTGAGATGTGACTAACAAAAAAAAATGGCAATTCAAACACAAAAAATAAATGAGTATATGTCTGCTCATTTTCATGTAATATTGACTGATGAAATTCCTGATAAAGCAAAGGAATATTAAAGCAAATGAAAAAGGCAAATATAACACAGGTTTTGCAAAAGTAATTTTATGGTAGATATAAATAGTTATTATTTTACAAAGCAGTGAAGTCATAGTAGACATAACAAGACTTGCTATAGGTTAGAAATAGTGAATATTTTGGATCAAAAATAATAAATTCATAGAGGTGTCCTATATTGTATAGCTGTCATTTACTTGCAGAACTAATTATTTTGTGGATTATGATTAAAAAGTTACATATTCAGTTTGAAGTCTGGCAGTGTGATGCCTCCAGCTTTGTTCTCAAGGCTACAGTAATCAAAACAGCATGGTACTGGTACCAAAACAGAGACATAGACCAATGGAACAGAACAGAGACCCCAGAAGAAACACTACACATCTATAACCATCTGATCTTTGACAAACCCAGCAAAAACAAGCAATGGGGAAAGAATTCCATGTTTAATAAATGGTGTTGGGAAAACTGGCTAGCAATGTGCAGAAAGCAGAAAGTGAACCCCTACCTGTCGCCTTACACTAAAATTAACTCCAGATGGATCAAAGATTTAAACATAAAACCTAATACCATAAAAACACTAGAAGAAAACGTAGGCAAAACCATCCAGGACATAGGCATAGGCAAGGACTTCATGACTAAAACACCAAAAACAATGTCAATAAAAGCCAGGATAGACAAATGGGATCTAATTAAACTCCAGAGCTTCTGTACAGCAAAAGAAACCATCATTAGAGTGAATCGGCAACCAACAGAATGGGAAAAAATTTTTGCAATCTACCCATCTGACAAAGGGCTAATATCCAGAATCTACAAAGAACTAAAACAGATTTACAAGAAAAAAAACAAACAACTTCATTCAAAAGTGAGTGAAGGATATGAACAGACGCTTTTCAAAAAACGACATATATGAGGCCAACAAACACATGAAAAAATGCTCATTATCACTGGTCATTAGAGAAATGCAAATCAAAACCACACTGAGATATCATCTCATGCCAGTTAGAACGGCGATCATTAAAAAATCGGGAGACAACAGATGCTGGAGAGGATGTGGAGAAATAGGAACACTCTTACACTGTTGGTGGAAGTGGAAATTAGTTCAACCATTGTGGAAGACAGTGTGGCGATTTCTCAAGGATCTAGAAATAGAAATTCCATTTGACCCAGCAATCCCACTATTGGGTATACACCCAAAGAACTACAAATCATTCTACTATAAAGACACATACATATGTATGTTCATTGCAGCCCTGTGTACAATAGCAAAGACCTGGAACCAACCCAAATGCCCATCAATGATAGACTGGACAAAGAAAATGTGGTACATATACACCATGGAATACTGCGCAGCCATAAAAAATGATGAGTTCGTGTCCTTTGTAGGGACTTGGATGAATCTGGAAACCATCATTCTCAGCAAAGTGACCCAATAACAGAAAGCCAAGCACCATATGTTCTCACTCATAGGTGGGTGTTGAACAACGAGAACACGTGGACTCAAGGAGAGGAGCATCACATACAGGGGGCATTGAGGGGGGTAGGGGAGAGACAATGGGGGGTGGGGAGGAAGGGGAGGGTGGGAAGGGATAACATGGGGAGAAATGCCAGATACAGTGTGCACCAAAAGTAAAATAAATTTTTAAAAAGTTACATATTGAAAGGAGGCTTCTAATTATAATGATGTTCACACAAGCAACATAATTTCTAGCACTAAGTATAAGATCTTTTCATTCTGTACTACTGTCTGTTAAATTGAAACTTTTTTATATATATTTAAAATACAATGTCTCTCAACAACAAGTAATTTTGTGACACATACCATTTTGGATAATTAACCAAATACTAGTCTTTAGAAATAGTTATATGGCTATCAGAAAAATTGCCAGCGTTTTTACCAAAACTGTTCTTTAAATGAATAGACTCAAAAATAATAAAGATTTTTAGAGGCATTTAAGTAGGCATTAATTTTCCTAATATGAATATAAATGTTATGGGGCAAATTCCATAGTTTGAGATTTTAATTGTGTGAATATTTCCTTTGAAAGCCTTAGCAAATGAAATACTTGTAATAGTTTATTGCTTTAAGTGAATCCTTTGAAAAATCAATAACCTAGCTATATATAATTATATAAAAGTAATGAGTATCCTTAAATGTAATTCTATATAGGTCATGTAACTACAACTCACATGAATTTAATAAATAAATGTGGCAAAATTTAAAATATAGTAAAACAATTCATTTGCAAAAAGAGCAACCAGAAAATGTCAAACATAAATATAAAATCAGTTAACAATTATTTTACTAATATTTATTTCAGCTGAAAACCATTAATTTACATAATAAGTGTTGTTACCATCCTAATTTTTATAATTAATTTGGAGCAAGCAATATTTGCTTGCTAAAATTATCTATCTATAAAGAAATGTTTTCATTTACTTTTAAGGGTATTATATAACTTAAATTTTGCACTTGGATTATAAATATATATATATCCTAAGGTATCAGTGCATCAAAAATACAAATAAAAATTCAGTCAACTCTTTCTTTTCATTCACCATTTCCCTTAATGGTTTACATATTTTATTGGTTATTTGAATTCACGATACCATAGTATCTCCATTAGCTAATTAATGAGTACAATCTCTGAAATTCTTAGATAAAAAAGCAATAGTAATCAAGTAATTTTTTTTTTTTTTTTTGAGATAGAGTCTAGTTCTGTCACCAGGCTGGAGTGCAGTGGCATGATCTCGGCTCACTGCAATCTCTGCCTCCAGGTTCAAGCGATTCCTCTGCCTCAGACCCCAAGTAGCTGGGACTACAGGTAGGCACCACCATGCCTGGCTAATTTTTTGTATTTTAGAAGAGACAGGGTCTCACCATCTTGGACACAATGGTCTCAATCTCCTGACCTCATGATCCACCCACATCAGCCTCCCAAAGTGCTGGGATTACAGGTGTGAGCCACCACACCCAGCCCAAATGATTATTTTTATTGCTAATTTTATTAATACAATATATTAAAAATTGATTGCTTTTAAGCCATTCTCTTAATCTAGGAATTACTGTACTTTTTCTCTGTTTAGTATTGCTGTCTAACAGACTTTTAGTAAAGTTACTGACTTGAAATTTCAGTTATTCAAAACTAGAGTTTTGATTAATTTCTCTGATATTGATGTAACTATCTCACCAGGGTCTACAATAAAATGTTGACACTAAAATTGTATTTCTTCTAATTCTGGTAATATCTCTATTGTTACTTTAAAAATTAACTAGAATTAAATTCCTACCAAAGAAGCAAATGTGAAAGCTTATTAGTTTCAAATTATTTTCTAAGGGATGCAAGACTACTTCATTTCCTAGTGTAGATACTAAGAAATAAGATTTCGAGGAATATTGGAGTTAATATAATAGTAATTAGAAAGTTGAGTTGTAATTTTTTTTTTTTTTTTTAGCTAAGATCCTTTTCAACTATACATATCAAGCTGAAAAAAATTAAAAGCACCTCAGGTTTATTCTTCTATACTTTTTATTTTACTAGATGGATTTAACTTTTAGTATATATATATATATATATATATATATTTAGATTAGATGTGAGAAATAAAACTCAGCAAATACTTAAAGAAAATCATTCAGAAATGAAGTTTTTATATACAGAAAACATTTTCTAGCCATATTTTCAAATCGTCATCTCTGCAGCATTAGTAAGCCAAATGGAAAGGCGATCATCATTATAAGAGCAAAACAGAATACTATGAGTAACTATTTCAAGAACATTATTTCGAGAGCATATACCATCTCATTTTTTAATTCTGCTATTATCCAAATAAAATTGTACATATTACATTTTGGTATTTTTCAGTTATGATTCTAAGAAAGCATTTTGTTAAAATATGGCATTGTCTATTTAAAATTTTCAATATGTGAGATCTGTTTAATTTCGTTTGTCTAAGAATAAAAAAAAAAACCTTCCAAATCTGAGGAAGAAAAGGGACATACAAACTCAAAAAGATAAAAGCATTACAAATGAAAAGAACCCAGAGAGGCAAAAACATACACATTACAACTAAATTGCCAAAGTCAAAGACAAAAAAAGTTGGAGAAACAGGACAAAAGAAAATTCCATGGTATTATTACAAGAAAGTTATCCTAAGATTATCATTAGATTACTAAGAAAAAACATCATAGGTCAAAGCTTATGAGATGATATAATCAAACTACTAAAATAGAAAAACCTCACTAAACAAGAATATTATAACTAGCCAAAATGAAGGAGAAATAATGGTAATATTAAGACTTCCTAGATACACAAAAGCTAGGAAGACCACCCTGGGCAACATAATAAGACTCCAGCCCTACAAAATAAAAAAATAAATATTCTAAAAAATAAAGAGGAAGTAACATTTTCAAGCTTATTTTAAGGATAGCATTATTCTGATATAAATATACAAAGACACCACAGGAAAAGAAAACTATAAACAAATATATCCACCTGATGAAAAAACCTCAACAAAATATTAGCGAGTCAAATTCAACAGCACATTAAAAAGTATTATACCACCACGACTAATTGAGATTTAATTCTGGAAACCAAGGCTGTTTCAACATACGAAAATCATTCAATGTAATACAGCACAATAACAGAATAAAGAAAAAAATAATATGATCATCTCAATTCATGCAGAAAAAGGATTTGAGAAACTCTGATATCCCTTTGTGATAAAAACTTTCAACAAACTGAGAATAAAGGGAATATAATAAAGATCATATATGAAAAGCATAAAACTAACATACTCAATTATAAATTTTTTTTTTCTATAAGATTGGGAAAAAAGCAATGTAATAGGAGTTATTAAGTTATTATTTTAGGCAGATAGAGGGAAAGCTGTCCTTGGAAAATTTTTGTTTCTTTTAAAGCAGCTCCAGAAATGTTTCTTGTCTAGCAGGAAAGCCCCTGCTCTTCCAGTCAGGCCAGCAAACTTTGATACGCAAATGCCAGCCATTAGAAACCACCCAAACACAGTGATTCTTGCCACCTTCTTCTTGCCCTTGACCCCACATGTGCCTGGCAACATGCCCGCCCCCTCCCCCCCCGCCACATATCCCCACGTGTGTGTAGAATATCAGATGCACTGCATTTGCATATTAAAAGACAAGAGTGGGAGAGCCAGTTTTTTCATGGACCACGTAAATGATATATCTGGTCATCCCAATCCCCTAAACCCTATGCAAATCAGACACCACCTCCTTCAGCCTCCTCATATAAGTAGCCACTTTTCTGCCCCACACCAGGTTTTCTCTTTGTTCAAATCCCTCACTTCTGTGTCTGTACAGGGGAGCTGTTTTCTTATTCCTACCTTCTTTCTTGCCTATTAAAATTTTTGCTCCTTAACAACCACTCCACGTGTGTCTGTGTTATTAATACTACTGGCCTTTAGACCAAGGATCCTGGTGTTCCTCCAGTTATAGGAGCCGTACTGAAGGAATGTGTTCTCTTTCTGAGTCCACAAGGGGGCGTAGTTCTAAGGGCAAAAATTTCCCAGCGCCATGCCGCCTCCCATCTCTCTCTATCTGGGAGATTTAAGGTTTCTGTTTAATTTCGATGGCTGTGGGAAAAGGTCACAAATCAATCACTCCAGTGGAAGTTTAAAGGAACTCTTTTCATTGGCGGTGGGGGGTGGGTGGGCAGGGCTTGGAGAAGGTGGGAATTCCTCCCAGGTTAAAGGTCCCTGTCTCCCTCATCCAGGCAGATTTCCCCTCTGGGATGCCCTTCTACTTTCATGGAAGCTGCTTTTCCTCTCCTGGATTCCATACTTGGGTCCCCTTCCCCAAACTCTTTGTGGAAGCTTTCTCTCTTCACCTTGTTCTTTCTCTACCTAAATAAATAACTTTTCTAGAAAAAACTTTTTGGGTCTGGTATTTAGGAGCACACCTGCCATGGTCCCCTCTCCCATTCTTGAGAGAGGGAGAGACCAAGAGCCTGGAGCCAACCAGGGAGTGAGCTGAGCACTCCACACCCCAAAAACCCGCCAACAGTATCAGCAAGGATGCCCTCTTTTGCCACTTCTATTCAAAACAGTCCTGGAGATTTTGCCAGAGTGATAAGAAAAACAAGTCAAATCAAAACAAAACAAATAGCAGGCATTCCAGCTGTAAAGAAAGAAATTTTCTGCAAAACTAACCACAAATATTGTCTAAATAATGAAGATCACTAATATGGTAACAAAGAAAGGATACTTTTTCAGAGCTTGCTATAGTGAGAGTCAGTTACCATCACTTGAGTATGGAAGAGACTCAAATGAAGGCACGAATGTGAAAAATCTTCACAGTAAAAAATAAAGTTTTAGGTATATTCTGATTAAATGTTGTTGGCATGAGGAAACAGGCAGGCTAACTAGAAATAGTAGGACATCCTATATGATTGGTTTAGAAATTCTATTTAGTTTATCTTCTTAGCCTTGAGTTGAAAGTGGTGGCAAAATAGGAAAACTGACAGTTATTTACCAGGTCATGACTATTCTCAGATGGTGTCTACAGAGATGGTGGTTTGGTCTTGGATTACTTGCTGCAGAGCTTGTGGGTCAGAGGTCTATTTTCATATATGTTCTGGCAATTGTTTATTTGTATATTCAGTTCTAAGCCCCCACTATTTGTCAATTTCTCATTTGTTAGAGTCTGGTCAATTCATGGAAGGCTAGATATCCAGATATTTGTTGCTCAGATATTGTTTGCTCATGTTCATAGTCTGCTATATGACTAGATGTTCCTGGTCATTTTTGCTACTGTATCATAATAGTGAATATCTTATGGGAGAGAAGCTGCTCAGACAGATACAGTTAAATCTTTAGATGGACTGCAACAGGTCCCTATCATGATTGCTATGTCAAAAACAAGAATAATTAATAGTCTTTGGAGTATGCTTCAGAACCAATAGTAATTCTTCAATAAAGGCCACAGAAACAAATCCACAGGCCATAACAATCAACCTTAGGGAGCCAAGTGTTTTGTTTTTTTTAATTGCTTCTTTATGTGATATATTTATTGCTTGTTCCAGTTTGCCTGTTTCATTGATTCAACTACAGTAAGGTCAAAGTACAGTAAATATTAGCAACGATACCAAAATGATTAGCTACAAGACACCAAAAACCATAAGACTGTACATCACTACCCCCAAAAAAAATATATATATATATACACATATATATGAATCTCATCTGTATTATACCTATAGCAGAGAGGTTGTATCATTAATAAATTCTGTCAGAGTAAGTGATAAGTTTATTATAGTTGTTTCTATTTGTATGATCCTCACAATGAGAAGAATGTTCTGTAATTAATTATTCACACAAAAACTTGAATTAATAATTCCCCAAGCAGAGTAGCCAAAATATCCAAACACTTAAAAGTAACCCCATTTTGAGTCTCAATCAGAGTTTGCATTTCTAGCCTTGGTGGTTTATAGAAGTAGTATCTCTGTGTACAGGAAAGATTCAGAGTACTACTTATGAAGTGCATAAGGTATTTATCTTACATAAGCAGAACTAGGTCTCCTGGCTACAAAGAAAGTAGCATTTAGTTGTACCACACAGAAATCTAAAAAAATATATAAATGATTTATTTATGACAAAAGGTCTAAAGCAAGGCCTTGTATTAGCTAGTTTTCATATCTGTATCTTTCTTGGTCTCTTTTTATGAGTAAACATTTGACTCATCACCCTACAAAGTTTATTGAATATAAATTTAGTGTCACCTACAGTATGATCAATCAAATGCAATATATTTCTTTTCCTGTGGGAGAGAAGATCACCGACTATATCACAGGTAATTCTGTATAAGGTCATTTGCCCATGTAAGTGCAGTTAAAAATATCATTGGCTGAAATTCCCTGGGGTCTCATTTGATGACACTAAGATTTCCCAGATTGCTTATTCATAAAGATGTGGTGTGGATGGCATAGCTAGCTGTCAGTAAGCTTGAAGACATTGACTACTGTTTAGGATATTCCAAAAATGGCATTAGAAGGAGTGTTTTGCACCCCAACAATTATAACAAGAGAAGGGGAATGAAAAGAAAAGGTATATTATGGGTAGACAACAACTTGCAGTCTACAGAAAGTGAGAAGAATGATTATAAGCCAAGATAAGAACTAAACTGAAGGAGACAGACACATGAAAATCCCTTTAAAAGATGAACAAATCCAGGAACTGGTGTTTTGAGAAAAAAATAGATAGATAGACTGCTAGTTAGATTAATAAAGAAGAAAAGAAAGAAGAATAAAATAAACACAATCAGATAAAATAAGGGGGAAATCGTCACTGACACCACAGATACACAAATAACCATCAGAGAATACTATACATACCTCTACGCACATAAACTAGAAAGTCTAGAAGAAATGGATAAATTCTTTGACACATATACCCTCGAAAAACTGAATTGGCAATAAATTGAATCCCTGAATAGACCAATAAGAGTTCTAAAATTGAGACAGTAATAAAGAGCATAGCCTATTAACCAATAAATGCCCATAACCAGAGGGATTAACACCTGAATTCTACCAAAGGTACAAATAAAACTTAGTATCATTTCTACTGAAACTATCCCAAAAAATTGAAAAAGAGGGACTAATTCTGTAATGCTGACATTATCCTGATAACAAAACCTGGCAGAGATACAACAACAACAACAAAACTTCAAGCCAATATCTTTGATGAACATCAGTGCAAAAATTCTCAACAAAATAGTGACAAACTGAATCCAGCTTTTCAAAAAAAAAAAAAAAGCTTTTCAAAAGGCTTTTCTACAACAATCAAGTAGGCTTTATCCCCAGGATGCAAGGTTGGGTCAACAAACATATGCAAATCAATAAACTTGATTCATCAAATAAATAGAACTAAAAACAAAAATCACATGAATATCTCAAGAGATGCAGAAAAAGGGCTTCAATGTAATTCAACATCCCTTCGTGTTAAAAATATTCAATAAACTAGGTACTGAAGGACCATACCTCAAAATAACTAGAGCCATATTTGACAAACCCACAGCCAGTATCATCCCGAATGAGCAAAAGCTAGAAGCATTCCTTTTGAAAACTGGCAGAAGACAAGAATGCCCTCTCTCACCACTTCTATTCAATATAGTATTGAAAGTTCTGGCCACAGTAATTAGAGACGAGAAAGAAATAAAGGATATTCAAGGAGGAATAGAGGAAATCAAATTATTATTATTATTATTATTTTTGCAGATGACATAATACTGTATCTAGAAAACTTCAGTGTCTCAGCCCCAAAACTTCTGAAGATGATAAGCAACTTTGGCAAATCCTCAGTATACAAAATCAATGTGCAAAAATTATTAGCATTTCTATATACCAACAACAGGCAAGGAAAGAGCCAAATCATGCATGAAATTCCATTCACAATTGTTACAAAAATAATAAAATACTTAGGAATACAGCTAACAAGGGAAGTAAAGGACTTCTTCAAGGAGTACTACAAAACACTGCTCAAAGAAATTAGAGTACACAAACAAATAGAAAAATATTCCATGTACATGGATACCAAGATTCAATGTTTTAGAAATGGCCATACTGCCTAAATTAATGTATTGATGCAATGCTACATCCATTAAACTACTATTGACATTCTTCACAGAATTAGAAAAATTTACTTTAAAATTCATATTAAACCATTAAAAAGCAAAAATAGCTTAGATAATCTTAAGCAAAAAGAACAAAGCTGGAGGTATCACACTACCTGACTTCAAACTATTCTACAATGCTGCAGTAACCAAAACAGCATGGTACTAGCACAAGGGCAGACACATAGACCAATGAAATAGAATAGTAAAGTCAGAAATAAGACCACACACATACATCTGAGCTTCAACAAACCTGACCAAAACAAGTAAGGGGTAAAGGATATTTTACGTAACAAATTGTGCTGAGAGAACTGGCTAGCCATATGCAGAAAACTGAAGCTGGATCCCTGACATCATATAAAAAAATCACCCCAAGATGAATAAAGACTTGAATTTAAAATCCAAAACTATAAAAAACCTAGAAGAAAATCTAGGCAATATTGCTCAGGGTATATGCAAGGATTTCATGATGAAAACATCAAAAGCAATTGCAACAAAAGCAAAAATTGGCAAGTGTGATCTAATTAAACTAAAGAGCAGCACAGCAAAAGAAACTCATTGGAGTGAACAGACAATGTACAAAATGGAAGAACATGTTTGCAATCTATCTGACAAAGGTCTAATACTTAGAATCTACAAAAAACCTAAACAAATTTACAAGAAAACAAAATCCCACTAAAAAGTGGGAAAAAGATATGAACAGACACTTCTGAAAAGAAGACATCCATGTGGCCAACAAACATATGAAAAAAAGCTGAACATCACTGGCAGAGAAATGCAAATCAAAACCACAATGAGATACCATGTCACATTAGTTAGAATGGCTATTATTAAGAAGCCAAAAAACAGAAGATGCTGGTGGGGTTGTGGAGACAAAGGAACAGTTTTACATTGTTGGTGGTAGTATAAATTAGTTCAATCATTGTAGAAGACTGAGTGGTGATTCTTCAAAGACCTAGAGGCCAAAATAACATTTGACCCAGCAATCCCCTTACTGGGTATGAACCCTAAAGAATATAAATCATTCTATTATAAAGATGCATGTACATGTATGTTCATTGTGGCATTTTCATAATAACAAAGACATGAAATCAACCTAAATGCTCATCAGTGATAGACTGGATAAAGAAAACAGTGTACATATATACCACGAAGTACTATGCAGCCATAAAAAGGAATGAGATCATGTCCTTTGTAGGGACATGGATGGAGTTGCAAGCCATCTTCCTCAGCAAACTAATGCAGTAATAGAAAACCAAAGACTATGTTTTCACTTATAAATGGGAGTTGAATGATGAGAACACATGGACACATGGGGGAGACCAACACACACTAGAGCCTGTTAGGGTAGAGGCAGGGGGAAGGAGAGCATCAGAAAGAATAGCTAATGAATACTGTGATTAATGCCTAGGTGATGGAATAATCCACACAGCAAACCATTATGGCATATGTTTACCTATGTAACAATCCTGCACATCCTCCAAATGTATCCCTGAAGTTAAAATAAAAGCAGAAAAAGAAAAAAATACATGTGTGGCATCTCCCTGCTTTGTCTTGCTCACACTCTCAACATGTGAGGTGACTAGCACGGTTTCACCATCTGCCATAATTGTAAGGTTCCTGAGGCCGTCAACAGAATCAGATGCTAGAGCCATGTTGGTGTAGCCTGAAATACTGTGAGCGAATTAAACCTCCTTTTACTTATTTATTTATTATACTTTAAGTTCCAGGGTACACGTGCAGATCATGCAGTTTTGTTACATAGGTATACACGTGCCATGATAGTGGTTTGTTGCATCCATCGCCCGGTCATCTACATTAGGTATTTCTCCAAATGCTATCCCTCTCCCACCCCCCATCCCCTGCTATTCCTCCCCTAGCCCTGCACTCTCCAGGTCACAGTGTGTGATGTCCCCCTCTCTGTGTCCATGTGTTCTCATTGTGCAACATCCACTTATGAGTGAGAACATGCAGTGTTTGGCTTTCTGTTCTTGTGTCAGTTTGCTGAGAATGATGGTTTCCAGTTTCATCCACATCCATGCAAAGAACATGAACTCATCTTTTTTATGGCTGCATAGTATTTCATGGTGTATATGTGCCACATTTTCTTTATCCAGTCTATCGTTGATGGGCATTTGGGTTGGTTCCAAGTCTTTGCTATTGTGAACAGTGCCACAATAAACATATGTGTGCATGCATCTTTATAACAGAATGATTTATAATCCTTTGGATATATACCCAGTAATGGGATTGCTGGGTCAAATGGGATTTCTATTTCTAGATCCTTGAGGAATCTCCACACTGTCTTCCACAATGGTTGAATTAATTTACACTCCTGGGCTTAAAGGGGAGGTTCCTTATGATAACAATTGTTCTGTAAAGATAAAACAGTAACTTAATGTATATTTATTTTAAATTTTAATACGTTTTTAAATTGCCAAGGAAAAGATAAATTTAATACATTTGAAAAGAAATGACAACATTATTTCTAACATCAGTACACAGTAAATGTTTTCACATAATTTTCTCATATTCTCTTAAATGCATTTTCCTCTCTGTTTGTCTGTATTCAACAGAGGCAAAAGTGCAGTTGATTTGGGGAGGAAAACTTATTCTGAATAATAACAGTAGTAAAAAGAGGAGAGTTTTACCCATTTAAAGGGCAAAAGTGAAACATAAGAATATAAGACTGCTTTTTAAGAGTAACTCAAAATTTCAAAATACAATTTTGAATAGCAGAATTAGTGGTTAAAATGTCTAGTGTATTAATCAGGGTTCTCAGGAAGAACAGAACCAATAGGATACATGTATATACAAAGAGAAGTTTATTAAGGAGTATTGATTGAGAAAGTCACAAGGTGAAGTCCCACAATAGGCCATCTACAAGTTGAAGAGCAAGGAAGCCAGTCCAAGTCTCAAAACCTCGAAAGTAGGGAAGCCAACAGTACAGCCTTAGCCTGTGGTTATAAGTGTAAGAGTCCCAAAGCTGAAAAACTTAAAGTTTACCCAATGTTCAAAGGCAGGAAGTATCCAGCATGGGAGGAATATTTAGGCCGGAAGACTAAACCAGTCTATTCCTTCCACATTCTTCTGCATGTTATTATCCTAGCTGGGCACGCAGCTGATTAGATGGTGCCCACAAGATTGAGAGTGGCTCTGGTTCTCCCAGTGCACTGACTCAAATGTTAATCTCCTTTGGCAACACCCTCACAGGCACACCCAGGAGCAACACATTGAGTCCTTCAAGCCAATCAAGTTGATGTTCAATATTAACCATCTATCTACCAAAGGAAAAACTGAAAGTCTGATAAATAAAATGAAAGTCTGGTGTTTATGTTTTAAAATAATCTGATAGTCACACCTTGTATTAAGCCCTATACCAGGTTTCCCTATTTTCAGGATATAACATTTAAATATTACTATCTACCTGATTTAATCATTACATTTAAAATTCTTTGCCATGGTGTATATGTTCAAACTCAAAGCATTTTAAAATGTGACAGATGAACTGCATGCAAGTTGGCAATAGTTCTGTTACTAAAAATTGTAGTTGTTTGTACTGTGAATGTAAGCTGCTTAGTAGTGTAACTCTTTACCAAGAGTCTTTTTAAACATGGACACAGGGAGGGGAGCATCACACACTGGGGTCTGTTGGAGGGAGATAAAGGAGGGACAGCAGGTGACGGGGAGCTTGGGGAGGCAATAACATGGGGAGAAATGTTAGATATAGGTGACGGGGATGGAGGCAGCACACCACCTTGCCATGTAGATACCTATAGAGCAATCCTGCATGATCTGCACATGTACCCCAGAACCTAAAATACAATTTAAAAAAAAATTACAAGTTTTACAATACAAGCATGATTTTACATATATCAATATATGTATATATAATGAAAAATTGTTTCTACGTATATATGTGCCTATAAAAAAGACTGGAAGTAAGTATATGAAGGGTTCAATAAGTTATTTCTGAAAAAAAAATGCTGTCATTATTTACCCAAATATCAACAACTTGTGAAGTAAAATTTTAAATGGCTTTATGTGAACTATGATATTGTAATTTTTGTAACCATTTTTAAAAGAGCAACAAAGTTATGTTTACTAACTAATTCTAATCAGAAAACTAAGCCAGTAAATGTTGATGGTGAATCCATTAGACTTTAACTTCAAGCTGACCTAAATATTAGAAGAGGCCTACTATGTTTATCAAAGACTCCAAAAAATTAGGATGTTTATTCACTTCAAATTTATCAACATATTTATTCCATTTCTAATCAAAATCACAGCAGGATTTATTTTTATCATAGATAAGCTGATTTTTGAAATGTGTAAGTCATATAAACTGAATGAATAAAACAATTTTGAGAGAAATAAAGATACAAAACTTATGTTACATTATTTTGAGACTTTCTATACAACCAAAATAAGACAATGTTCTGGTGGTGAAAGCACAGACACATAGATCAATGAAACAAAATTGATAACCCAGAAATAAAACTTTATGTATCTGGCAAATTGAATATTGATAAAAGTGCAGATCTTAATAATACAGTTGGAACATCTAGTATTCCTCAAAAGTAACTGAGTTATAAGATGAATAGACAATAATAAGGGCTGAAGTTGAGGCAACAATTAACAACCTACCAACCAAAAAAAGCCCAGATCCAGATGGGTTCACAGCCAAATTCTACCAGACATAAAAAGAGGAGCTGGTACCACTCCTTTTGAAACTATTCCAAACTATACAAAAAGAGGGACTCTTTCTCAAATAATTTTATGAGAGCAACAACATCGTGATACCAAAACCTGGCAGAGACTACACACACAAAAAAAGAAAACTACAGGCCAATATCCATGATGAACATAGATGCAAAAATTGTCAATAAAATACTGGCAAACCAATTGCAGTAGCACATCAAAAAGCTTATCCATCATGATCAAGTAGGCTTCATTCCGGGGATGCAAGGCTGGTTCAACATATGCAAATGTAATCCACCACATAAACAGAAGCAAAGACAAAAACCACATGATTATCTCAACAAATGCAGAGAAGGCCTTCCACAAAATTCAACAGCCCTTTATGCTAAAAACTCTCAATAAACTAGGTATCGATGGAATGTATCTCAAAATAATAAAAGCTATTTATGACAAACCAACAGCCAATATCATATTGAATGGGCAAAAACGGGAAGCATTCCCTTTGAAATCTGGCACTAGTCAAGAATACCCTCTCTAACCACTTTTATTCAATATAGTATTGGAAGTTCTAATCAGAGCAATGAGACAAGAAAAAGAAATAAAGGGTACTCAATTAGGAAAGGAGGAAGTCAAATTGTCTCTATTTGCAGATGACATGATTGTATATTTATAAGTCCCCATTGTCTCAGCCCAATATCTCCTGAAACTGATTAGCAACTTCAGCAAAGTCTCAGGATCAAAATCAATGTGCAGAAATCACAAGCATTCCTATACACCAATAACAGACTAAAATAGAGCGAAATCAAGAACAAACTGCCATTCACAATTGCTACAAAGAGAATAAAATATTTAGGAATACAACTAACAAAGAATGCAAAGGAACTCTTCAAGGAGAACTACAAACCACTGCTCAATGAAATAAGAGAGGACACAAACAGATTGAAAAATATTCCATGCTCATGATTAGGAAGAATCAATATTGTGAAAATGGTCATATTAACCAAAGTAATTTATAGATTCAACACTATCCCCATCAAGCTACCAATGACCCTATTCACAGAACTGGAAAAAACCACCATAAACTTCATACAGAACTAAAAGAGAGCCTGCATATCCCAGACAATCCTAAGCAAAAAGAACAAAGCTGGAGGCATCACGCTACCTGACTTCAAACTATATTACAGGGCTACAGTAATCAAAACAGCATGGTACTGGTACCAAAACAGAGACATAGACCAATGGAACAGAACAGAGGCCCTCGAAGGCAATGCCATATATCTACACCCATCTAATCTTTGACAAACCCAGCAAAAACAGGCAATGGGGAAAGGATTCCCTGTTTAATAAATGGTGTTGGGAAAACTGGATAGCTAGGTGCAGAAAGCAGAAACTAGACCACTTCCTGACAACTTACACTAAAATTAACTCTAGATGGATTAAAGACTTAAACATAAGATCTAACACCATAGAAACCCTAGAAGAAAACCTAGGAAAAACCATTCAGAATATAGGCATAGGCAAGGACTTAATGACTAAAACACCAAAAGCATTGGCAACAAAAGCCAAAATAGACAAATGGGATCTAATTAAACTCCAGAGCTTCTGTACAGCAAAAGAAACAATCATTAGAGTGAACAGGCAACCAAAAGAATGGGCAAAAAATTTTGCAATCTACCCAACTGGCAAAGGGCTAATAACCACAATCTACAAAGAACTAAAACAGATTTACAAGAAAATATCAAACAAACCCATTCAAAAGTGGGCAAAGGATATTAACAGACACTTTACAAAAGAAGACATATATGAGGCCAACAAACATATAAAAAAATTATCATCATCACTGGTCATTAGAGACATGCAAATCAAAACCACACTGAGATACCACCTCACAGCAGTTAGAATGGCGATCATTAAAAAATCTAGAGACAACAGATGCTGGAGAGGATGTGGAGAAACAGGAACACTTTTACACTGTTGGTAGGAGTGTAAATTAGTTCAACCATTGTGGAAGACAGTGTGGCGATTCCTCAAGGACCTAGAAATAGAAATTCCACTTGACCCAGCAATCCGATTACTGGGTATATATCCAAAGGATTATAAATAGTTCTATTATAAGGACACATGCACATGTATGTTCATTGCTATTTACAATAGCAAAGCTTGGAAGCAACCCAAATGCCCATCAATGATAGACTGGACAAGGAAAATGTAGCACATATACACCATAGAATACTATGCAGCCATAAAAAATGATGAGTTTGTGTCCTCTGTAGGGACATGGACAAATATGGAAACTATCATTCTCAGCAAACTGACACAAGAACAGAAAATCAAACTCTATGTGTTCTCACTCATAGGCAGGTGTTGAACAAGGAGAACACATGGACACAGGGAGTGGAGCATCACACACTGGGTTCTGTTGTGGGGGAATGTGGAGGGACAGTCTGGAGGTAGGGAGGTTGGGGAGGGATAACATGGGGAGAAATGCCAGATATATGTGACGGGGAACAGCAAGTTTCAAGATAAGATGTAAGAGAACAGGTATAATTTAACACCTAATATTTGGAAGATTATAAATTTAACTATTAATTGTGATAAATTCTGGTGAGTGGAATTACAGAGGTGTTACCTTTCTTCTTTGTGTACTTCACTGTGGTTTAACATTTCATATTGAAAATGTACTACTATTATAATAAAAATGAAATAAAAATAGTGTTTCAAGATTAAAAAAACAGATGATCCTAAAGATCTATATCTTTAAATATCTAATGCTAGATATAATAAATTCTGATATTTTGGTTCTAATTTTCCCCATATAATATTCAATGACCAAAAAAATTTAAAAATTATTTAGTGTATAAGTCTCCCTGCTTGCTGATTCTGATTCTGTAATTAATCTTATGTTCCATACTTCTCAACTAAACTAAATTTTATCTTCTTTTCTAGGGTTTTTATGTACTTTCACATAATAAGATATAGTTTATTCTAAACTAAAAACAACACATGAAGAACTCTAAAAATTTTTTATGTCACTATGCCATTCGGAAATTAATAATTTTTCCCTGTATTTAAATGTTTCAGGACCCTCAATCTGCAGTAAACATTTTTGAACAGTGTTCAGATCTTAGTCATTATGACTTCTACCAACTTAGAGATAACCAAATTTTAAAAAATCTCTGTTTTTCATTCAAATCCACTGGGAGGCTAAACTGTAGAGAGGATCAGCCTTCTGTCACTCTAACACAAAATATCCAAAACTTAAATTCATTTTCTTTTTGGTAATTAGCATGTACAATCCCCTTTTCTAGGTCCTGTAACACAACACTGAATAAATACATGAGAAAATTTCTTCTCGGGGATTTTGCAATTGATTGAAGAAACAATGTGCATTATACAATTTGAATTTATGGTATATCCTACATAGGCCATTGGTAACTATTGAAATATCTGCTCCAGAGATCAGTATATCTGTCAGTGAGGCAGTAAGACGAGGTTAAGAAAGGCAGGATCCCCTTTACTCTGATCAGTAATAGGCTATCTCATCAAACTTTCAGGCAGAAATAAGCCCTTTTTGGTAAAAGCAGAAAAGTTGTCTTCTTGCTTTTGTCAGCACCTTACATAATCCCACGCCAGTTCCCTGAAATTCGTGGATCTCCAGGACTTTTAGGATTTAATTGTTCTCAATCACCAAATGGGATACCAAATGCAAAATACTACAGCTCTGTTATTTCAACTATATAGCTACATCTTTATTGATATGTAAAAGTCAAGAACCTCTAGAATAATTCAGCCTAAAAAAAAAAATAGTTAAAGAAAATGTATAGGAATGTAAGGCCATATATTATAGCTCATCATATGTAAATCACAGAATTTGTTGTAACAGAATTGAGTATGTGAAACAGAGCTAATACCTGGTTTGTAAAAGCAGAGTTTGAACAAGTTCCCAAGCCAGTAATAAGATTGTATGTGATTGCATATGTGATTTTACCTTTCCCTAGAGCAGATTAAAAGAGAATTCAGATTTCACCAATTAAAAACTTCAACATGAAGCACATATGAACTTAATATATAGTTTACTTTACATTGGAAAAAGGAACTTGAAGTTATGTTTGATTCAGTAACACCATTTCTCTGCCATTCTTAATTTCCCTTTTCTTTTACCTTCTGTTTGTGAAATTTCCATCTTTTGTTAAATCTTATGCTATACAAAAGTAAATCAAGAACATGTTATGTCATCAAAAACTCTATGTTCAATACAAAGGAACTATTTTTCAAAAAGAAAAATGACAACAAATGTATTTAACAGTCAGATATATTATAGAATGTTAGAATACAAAAAAAGCAACTGCAGATCACATACTGTATATTTTATTCTATAATAATAAAAAAAAAACTGAGTCTCAAGAACTATGAGAAAGCATTTCCAGGAGCAATGCAGATTAGTGGTATAGCTGGTCTAGAAATTAAATCAGATTCTGTTGTTTCATGAATATCCCAAGCAGGATTAATGAGGTAAAGAGAAATATATCAATATCATAACCCCTATAAAAATTTGTTTTGTGTACATATCTCTTTCATCTTAAAATAACTGGTGGAATTAATTCTGGCTATGTTCTGTAACGGCAACTCTTCTGTTGTTGGATTGCTGGAGCATTTGTTGGTTTGGTTCAGTTTTGTTTGTGCGTTTGTGTGTCTGTTTTTGATTACAAATATCACCTTTAGCAAATAGCGGAGTAATTGCTGTAAATGGTTTCATCCTTCTTTTAATTTCCTCCTCCAGGTAGAATTATTATACTCTTTTCTAGATCCTATCTTGGTCTTTAATTACTGCTCTCTAATTGTCCCTACAGGAAAACATCTGCTGTTGCCTACTCATTTTTTTCCCAGATTGCTTCAGATTCCCTGTGGGCTGTCTTATATCAGGTTGACATTACATTTTCTACTTGCCTTTGATAATTTTCTACCCCCAAGGGTCCTACAAACATCAGGATTTTTAGGTGCTTCATTTTCTATGGCAAATCACATATTCTAGCTTCTATGTTACTGTCAGGTTATTAGATTTATAGGATAATTTTGGCAAATAAGAGCTGTCAAATTGTTTTACATTGACAGTTTTACTCCATTTACAACTGTAAAAATTTAAAGTCCAATATAGCCTTACTATATTTAGGACAAAATATAACAACAAATTCTAAATTTTTATAATTAATTTTATTCACAGTGTATTTTAATTGACATAATTATTTCATATTATGAAATCATATTCATACTAAATGATATATATTTCCATAATATGCTTATTTTATGTTAAAATGTGACATTCAAATTATGTTACATGATGCCATAATTACACATATGTATGTATATTATGTCATGTTAATTATTTTATGAAAAATTATTTTGGATAAACTAGTCATTTAGCAGCATGATTAAATAATTATTTTAAATATAATGAATATTTATATTTTTTATATCTGTATTTTTAGAGAAGCTATTGATATTTTATATTTAAAATATTTAAATGAGAAGTATGATTAGTTATTAAAGTTTAGAGGCTAAGATTAAACAGCATTTATATTCTGTTCATGTTAGTTATATTAATAATTAATCTATACAACTTTTAGCCTAATCTTGTAACAGGCAACTCTTTGCTCAGTCCTACTAAAAGTCTCCTTCATTCACACTATATTTGCCAAACTTAGTTAAATATCATATACTGTATCCTATTGTATTAAAAAAAGATTACATTACCTAATGTAAGATCAAAATTAGAATCAAACACATTCTTACCAATATTTAAATATGTATTTTTTAAAATTTATAGAACAGTTTCAGGAGCATTAATGTGAATGAACTGACACCGAGTCTTGATAACTAATATGTTAAACGCTCTACAGATGATAATATGTATTTATAGTTAAATTTAAAGAAAATGTTACCAAAAATGAACAATATAAATTAAAAATTTTGTATATTTTAAAATTTATCTTCTTTTCAGGTAAAGCATACTTCCGTGTAATATCTGATTGCTGTTGTCATTTTATCAATAGTATCAGCTAATATTTTATAAAATTTACAAAGATGTTTGGATTTTCTTGTGTTCTATATGTTTTAAAAGTAAAATACTTTTTAATATGTAAAGAAGATTAAAAAACTACTATCTCTCAGAATATGTTCATTTTTGTTTTATCATAAATATGTTATGGATGTGGTTTGGATATTTGTTTCCTCCAAATCTCATGTTGAAATGTCATTCCCAATGTAGGAACTGGAGGTTGGTGGAAGGGTTTGGGTAATGGGGGATGATCCTTCATCAATGACCTGGTGTCTTATTGATGGCATTGAGTGAGCTCTTTCTCTGTGAAGTCATGAAAGAGCTAGTTATTTAAAACAGCCTAGCCATTCCCTCATCAAATTGGCTATCCTTTCCTTTCTCCATGACTGGAAAAATCAGATGCTGGTACCATGCAATGCATCATGTAGAGTCTGCAGAACTGTGAGTCAAATAAACCTCTTTAGCTATAAATTGTCTAGTCAGGTATTATTTTATAGCAATGCAATCAGACTAACACAGTTATAAATTTTTTAAAAAACTCTATTTAAATTAGAATAGATTGAAAGTAAGATAGTAAGGTGGGGAAAATACAGAAAAAAGAGATAAACATTTTCTTAAGGCATGTTCAGCATTTTTCATAAACTGTATAAACTTATTTATTTGCAACACAGTCTGAGAAGGTGCAAATCTGAATCCTCATTAGAAACATACAAGTTGCATTAAATTATGGAAGTCTTGTTCAACTGAATCAATCTCCTAAGAAAAGAACATCCAGGTAATATTTACACTGTTAACATACTTTTACAATGGTCTTGTAACCAGAAAGATTTTTTTCTTCATAACCACTGAGGATTTTGTGTATTAACATCATTAGTGTATACATTCTTTCGTTACAATGGTCTTTTAAGATGTCACTTTCAAGTGATCATTTTACCTTAGCTATCAATGTCAAGTTAAAATGATTCAATGGCTGAATTGCATATTTGGTGTTATACATATTTTTTACATTGAAAAATGTATAAAATACGTAATCCCTTTTACTAATTCAGTTTCATTTTTTGGTTTATAATAAAAGTATTCTGCCTGTATTAGTTCGTTTTCACACTGCTGATAAATGCATACCTAAAACTGGGCAATTTACAAAAGAAAGAGGCTGGGGAGAATTTCTCATCATCGCAGAAGGCAAGGAGGAGCAAGCCTTGTCTTACATGGATGGTAGCAGGCAAAGAGAGAGAGTTTATAATGAAACTCCCTTGTATAAAAGCATCAGATCTCATGAGACTTATTAAATATCATGAGAACAGAAGAAAAAGACCTGGCCCCATGATTCAATTACCTCCCACTGGGGCCCTCCCCACAACACGTGGGGATTCAAGATGAGATATGGGTGAGGACATAGCCAAACCATATCATTCCGCCCCTGTCTCCTCCCAAACCTCAGGTCCTCACATTTCAAAACCAATCATGCCTTCCCAATAGTATACCCCAATGTCTTAACTCATTTCAGCATTAAATCAAAAGTCCACAGACCACATCCAAGACAAGGCAAGTCCCTTCTGCCTATGATCCTGTAAAATCAAAAGCAAGTTAGTTACTTCCCAGACATAATGGGGATATGAAAATGAAAGAAATTGTCCAAAATAAAGGGGCTACAGGGCCCATGCAATTAAAAAAATTCAGTGAGGAAGTTAAACAAAGCTCCAAAATGATCTCCTTTGACTCCATGCCTCACATCCGGGTGATGCTGATGCAAAGGTGGGTTCCCATGGTCTTGGGCAGCTCCACTCACAAAGCTTTGCAGGGTGCAGTCTCCCTCCTGGCTGCTTTCACAGGCTGGCACTGAGTGTCTGTGGCTTTTCTGGGCACACAATGCAAGATGTCCATGAATATACCATTCTGGGATATGGAGGATGATGACCCTCTTTTCACAGCTCCACTAGTTTGTGCCCCAGTAGGGACTCTGAGTGGGGGACCTTACCTCACATTTCTCTTCTGCACTGCCCTAGCAGAGGTTCTTCATGAGTAATACGCCCCTGCAGCCAACTTCTGCCTGGGATCCAGGCATTTCCATAAATCTTCCGAAATCTAGGTGGAGGTTTCCAAACCCCAATTCTTGACCTCTGAGCATTTGCAGGCTCAACACAATGTGGAAGATGCCAAGGTTTGGGGCTTACATCCTCTGAAGCCATGGCCCAAGCTCTGCATTGGCCCCTTTCAGACGTGGCTAAAGCAACTGGGATGAAGGGCACCAAGTCCCTAGGTTGCACACAAAGGGAACCCTGGCCTGACCCATGAAACCATTTTTTTTCTCCTAGGCCTCTAGGCCTGTAATGGAGGGGACTGCCATGAAAAACCTCTGACATTCCCTGAAGACATTTTCCCTATTGTTTTGTGGATTAACATTTGGTTCTTTGTTACTTATGCAAATTTCTACAGCTGGCTTGAATTTCTCCTCAGATAATGGGATTTTCTTTACTATCACATTGTCAGGCTGCAAATTTTCCAAACTTTCATGCTCTGCTTTTCCTGTAAAACCAAATGCCTTTAACAGAATCCAAGTCACATCTTGAATGCTTTGCTGCTTAGAAATATCTTCTGCCAGATACCCTAAATCATCTCTCTAAGGTTCAAAGTTTCACAAAACTCCAGCGCAGGGCCAAAATGCCATCAGTCTTTTTGCTAAAACGTAGTAAGTGTCACCTTTGCTCCAGTTCCCAACAAGTTCCTCATCTCCATCTCAGACCAGCTCAGTCTGGACTTTGTTGTCCATGTACAGCATTTTGGACAAAGCCATTGAACAAGTCTCTAGGATGTTCTAAACTTTCCCACATTTTCCCATCTTCTTCTGAACCCTCCAAACTGTTCCAACCTCTGCCTGTTACCCAGTTCCAACGTCGCTTCCAAATTTTTGGGTATCCACTCTCAGTACCAATTTACTGTATTTGTCCATTTTCATGCTGTTGATAAAGACATACCTTGAGACTTGGCAATTTACAAAAGAAAGAGGTTTAATTAACACACAGTTCCACGTGTTTTCAGAGGCCTCACAAGTATGGCAGAAAGCAAGAAGGAGCAAGTCATGGCTTACATGGATGGCAGCAGGCAAGATAGAGAGCTTGTTTAGGGAAACTTCCCCTTATAAATACATCAGATCTCCTGAACCTTATTCACTATCACGAGAACATCACCAGAAAGACCTGCCCCCATTATTCAAACTCTCAGCAGGTCCCTCCCAAAACACATGGGGATTCAAAATGATATTTGGGTGGGCACACAGCCAAACCATATCACTGATCCAAGGTTTAGTTCTGAAAAATATATGGGTATAAACTCATCCTCCCTTATTTAATTTTCTACCTGTTCTTATCAATAGTTATACACTCAGAGCCTATTTGTTTGTAATCCAGCAATCATTAAAATACATTTTCCTCAAATTTCAGATGTTGTTCTCTAGAAATGTACATATGTGTGTGCAATATTGATATGTTGATTTTATGAACTTAAATTTGATCAATTTTTCTTATTTTAGTGTATCAGAAACTCAAGCCAATACATATAGTTTCAACCTATTGATCACAGGTTGAGGTCATGTTACTGCCATGAGCCAGAACTATCAGAAAAATGTCTAACAAGTTTAGGCTTTCCGTGCAATGCTATATCTTAGGTTATATAATTCCTGTTAATTTTTCCTTTATAATGAGTTCTTTTATATATTTATATCTTTTATATTTTCACTGCCAACATCTCTGCTCTAATGCCTTTTACTGCTCTAAAAAGGCTGAGCACATAATAGATATTGCTAAAAACCAAAATATTGTGGCATTATAAGAGATAATATTTAAATGTCAATTTCTATTAACAAAAAGATGAATTTTATATAAGTATATATTTTAAAGTATCTTTGATAGCTTGAATTGTGAAATCATACATAGTTCTTATCAAAAAGCCTTTTACATATGTTATAATGTCTTTAACCGTTTCTGATGTAAAAAACAAAAAAATTTACTGTATAGTCTTTCCATCATATCATAAGCCATGTATTTCTTTCATTTCTAATGTAAAAAATCAAATAAAAAAAGTTAACTGTATAGTCTTTCCATCATATCATAAGCCATGCATTTCTTTCATTTCTAAATTGTAAGTTATTTTTGATTTAAAACATATATATCTCATAAAAATATATTATATATATGAAATATATATATAGCTCAAAAAAATCTATAAAATAAAAATTGTGTGTATATTTTATACAATTTATTAATTAATATTACATCATATAATATTTATCTACATGTTAGAGATATGTGTGATCCTAGGGAAATTATCAAGTAGATAAAAATTTAGCATAAAATGAATAAATATTGATGGATGACTAAAACTAGGCTCCAGTACATGTTTATTAATGAGGCATATCTTGCATAGAAAAGTACATTGTATACCTCATCTCATCAACTGTTGTTTTGTAGGCCTATTAAAGTTTTGACAAATGTATTTGTAAGGGCCTTCAAGATTAAGTCTGCAAAGTAAACAATTCAAAAGATAACAGAACAATGGAATTGAAAGAAATTGTCTTAAACAGTTGCCTAAAAAAGAAAGTCCTATTTTACATATCTCTAATTAGAGATACTGTTCCAATGCATATTTAACCTAAGTCTTTAAGTTTATCTTATAATGAACTAGTAAACTGAAATTAATTTAAAATGAAGTAAAAAACATATACTATTATGTTGTAGAGTGACAGAATGTATAATTTCACAAATAATTTTCCATTTCATTTCAATCCATCTTGGAGTAAAACATAATACCATTTGTGTATCAGATTTACTCACTAGAGATCTGTAATGTTTTAGATGGAATGCACGGCTGGCATATGGCTTGTCAGCCAGTGAAATCTGACTAGTGTGATGTAAACCTGATTTTTAAAAAATTACTCAATTTTAACTAAACTTAAATTTAAAACATAATATTTTATGTTATTTGCAAAACCTTTGGTATATAAGGGTAGTTTTTCAAATGTAAATTTTCTGAAATTCACATACAGATATATTACTTCTAATAAAAATTTAGTATCTGATTTTAAATATATTGTCAATGTAAACTACCCAATTTAAAGATAGCATAAAAATAATGTAAAATATCTTATACTTTTTATATTGATTAAATTCTAAAATCAAAATATTTTAGATAGAATGTATTAAACAAAATCCATTTTTGAAATTAATTTTACCTAATTATTTTTACTTAATATATTTGGATACTAGAAAAATTAAAGATATATATGTAGTTCATTTAAGTTTTCATTAGGCAGCTTCATTGCTCAAGCTATTTGTAGGCAAGTTTTTTTCTTGTTGAATTCCCATTGTATTGCTGAACTTGATAAAACATTGATTGATGTGATGTTTTTCACAAAATAGAATCCATTATAAATAATTACTAAGTAGAAACCTCTACTTTATTGCAGAATATGCAGAATATGGCTATTACCAATAAAACTTTACCTATAGATATGTTTTTAAAGGATAACATTTAACATCCATTTCACAAATATCACTAATGGCAAATAATTATTTATTAATTCATTTAAAGGTCCCCAATAAAATTTGGGTAATTGCAACTTGCTACACTATCCACAGAAATAATTTTTGTTTCAAACTACACATACAAGCATGATAAGTACAAGCACAAAACAAAATTACATTTGTTTGTCTTTGTTAGGGTTCACTATGAAACTTGTAACTTGACCTAAATATCCTCCTGCTCAATGTGCTTCCATAGTTTTCAAATTTTTACAGAAGAATTCTTTAGGAATTCTTTAATTTATAATTGATCAGTTTTTACCATGGCCAATGCTGTAATGGACAAAAAACCTCTTGGAATCAAATTATATTATTTTTACATAGATATTATTAAAAATATATTTTATGTTTACAACATGAGGCTATCAGATTCATATAAGTAGTAAAATGTTATCATTGTGAAGCAGATTAGCACATCTATCATCTCAAATAGTTAATTTTTTTGTGACAACAGCAGCTAAAACATAATTAGTTAACAAAAATCCCTAATAAAATATATTTTGTTAACTTTTGTCCTAATTTTGTACATTAGGTCTCTAGACTTGTTCATCCTATATATCTACTATTTTTTATCCTTTGACCAATATTTTCTCATTTCTTCTCTACCCCTCCTCTCACCACCCCTACTGGTAACCTCTGTTTTATACTCTGTTTCTTTGTATTTGAGCTCTTTTTTTGAAGTTTCACACGGAAGTGAGATCAGGTAATTTTTGTGTATGTGTGTCTGGCTCATTTCATTTAGCTTGATATCCTACAGGTCCATCTGTCTTGCTAAAAGTGCAGAATCTTCTTTTTCTAAGGTTAAATAATATTTCATTGTGTATGTGTGTATGTTTGTGTGTAAAATATTATATATATAATACGTATATTACTTGTTCTTTATCCATTTACCAATCAGTAGACATTTAAGTAGTTTTGATGACTTGGTAATGGTGAATAATGCTGCAATGCACATGGGAGTACAAATATCATTACTTACAATGTGGTGATTTCATCTTTTCAGATATATATGCAGAAGAGGGATTGTTGGGTCATATGTTAGTTTTATTACTAATTTCTGTAAGAACCACCATGCTATTTTCTATAATGACCGTAATAATCCACATATCAACTAACAGTGTACTAGAGTTTTCTTTCCTCTTCATCCTTGCCAACATTTGTTTTCTCTTGTATTTTTTATAATAGTTATCCTTACAGGTATGAGGTGATATCTCATAGTGGCTTTAACTAGCTTCTGCTTACGATTGTAATAATGAGCACTTTCCACAAACATGTTGGTCATTTTTATGTCTACTTCGGAGATATGTCTGTTCAACTTCTTTGCCCATTTTTTAATTAGTTTGTTTTTCTGCTACTAATTGTAAAATTTCCTTATAAATTATTTGATATTAACTCCCTATCAAATAGTTTGCAATTTTTTTCCATTTTGTAGGTTTTTTCATTTGTTATTTGTTTCCTTTATTATGCTGATGTTTTTTAGTTTAATGCAATCCCATTTATTAATTTTTACTTTTGTAGACTTGGCTTTTGGCTTGTTACCCAAAAAATAGTTGCCAAGGCAAATGCCAAGGTGTTTCTTTCCCTGTGTTCTCTCCTAAGAGTTTTATGTTTTCAGATTTTATCTTTAGGTTTTCTATCCTTTCTAAGTGAATTTTTGTGCATGGTGTAACATAATGGTCTAATTTTATTCTTTTGCATGTAGAAATTCAGTTCTTTCAGCACTAGTTATTGACAAGACTATCCTTTCCCTATTGTGTTCTTTTGGCTTGTCAAAAATTCATTGACTGTGTATGTTTAAATTTATTTCTGGGCTCTCTGTTCTGTATTTATGGTCTATGGAGCATGATTCCTCCATTATACTTCATGATTTTCTTCCTCAGTGTTGCTTTGGTTATCCAGCTTATTTTTGTGGTTTCATAGAAATTTGGGGATTATTATATTCTGTGTCTGTGAAAAATTACATTGATGAATTTTGAAAGACAGGATGATAAAGAGTATAATCAATCAACTATAATATAGTATAATTATGGAAACTAACATACACACACACACATATATATATATATATATATATATATATACACACACATTAAGCCTTGTTCTGATTTCTAAACAATAAGTTATACATGTGGCAAAAATGTGAGAAATAATAATATTGAACATGTAAAAAACTTATTTTACTTGTAAACATCTTTCTTTCAACAAAGTTCTAGAATTTAATAGTAAGTTATAAATGTGTGAGAATTCTGTACAAGTATGTCTTCCTTATGTGAAAGGAAGATACACCTTTCAATGTACAATAATTATATTAGGAGAACAGTATGACCAATTTGAAAAAAATAACCTTCACAGTTGAAATACATAAATCTATCACTCATTTTTATTACTGAATTTTAGCCGTGACCTCCACATCTCTTTCAGTTTTTCTCATTAAAAATGAATATTCAAAGTACAATGTAACATGAATACAAAAGCATTTTATGACTGATGTTAAGCACATTAATGTAATTAAGTTAAAACTTACAAATTCCTAACTGTATTAAAATTTATAAAGTATAATTTTATGGTTCCTTCCACTAGGGTACATACAACATCTATATTAAATTTGTATTGCTAATGTAAGGCTAATTAAATCTCAAAATCTACATTGAGTCTTCGCAAGACACATGGATTGACTGAACATTAGAAATAAATATTAATCATTTTTACTTTTGTGACTTTATTTAGAAAGCAACAAGAAAAGACAATGGCATTCAATTACCATAATTAAATCTGTATTTATATATTACCCTTCATTAACTCTGTATTGATGTGAATATGAATTAGAAACATCTAAAATTTAAAAGAAACATGTCCTGTTCAACAGAAAGAAGTTTCTAAATATGATAAACTAAAGGAGACGCCATGAATAAATCTCCTTTGAAGTATCTTTTTTTTTTTTTTTTATTTGAGACAGTCTCACTCTGTCACCAGGCGCTAGGCTGGAGTGCAGTGGCACAACCTCGGCTCACTGCAACCTCCGCCGCCCGGGTTCAAGCAATTCTCCTGCCTCAGCCTCCCGAGTAGCTGGGACTACAGGCGCGCGCCACCATGCCCCGCTAATTTTTTTTGTATTTTTAGTAGAGACGGGATTTCACCATGTTGACCAGGATGGTCTCGATCTCTTGACCTCGTGATCCGCCCACCTCGGCCTCCCAAAGTGCTGGGATTACAGGCGTGAGCCACCGCGCCCGGCTGAAGTATCTTATTTAAATAGCACAAAATTTATTGTAAATCTTTTATTTGAAAAGTTCAAATATAAGGTGTAGGAACTTGGAGTTAGGTATACAAAATAAGACAGCAAATGAAAATGAAAAAACAAAAATATCATTTCACCTGAAACGCTGACTCCTTCAATTTCTACCTCCCTAAGCCAATAATTCAAAAATCTCAGTATGTCGTTACACATCTTCCTTTATATACACACAGACATTACATAGAAAATTTATTTATTTTTGCTGAAATGTAATCATAAATGTTATCTCTAACTTTATTTTTCATAATTACCAGTGCACTCAACCAATTTTTCATGCTGTCAGTTTTATTTACTATTTTGTACATTTTATAAGCATAATGTTTTCCCATATCTTTGGACATTTTAGTTATTTATTTATTTGTAAATTTGTAAAAGCAAATCAGTATGTGCATTGCAAACATATTTGTCTACTTCGATCATTGGTACTTTGGTTTTATAAATCAATTTCCAGCCATACCAAAGATTATTCTATAATAAAATTCAACTATCTCTCAACTTAGGTCTTCATTCCTGGGTCATATTAGATATGTTGAATATGTAATATTATATATTCTATTAGACATATTGAATATCTAATATTAAATATTCTATAAGACATACCTAATATCTATTAGTTATTTAATATTTAATATTAGATATATGTATTATATAGCTATATGGAAGAAAGACCACACATCTAATAGATTTTTTAATAGCCTTTTTTGTTTAAATCAGAAATTATTTGCAAAATATTATTTGCAATATATTAGATATATGGTCTCCATTCCTGGGTTATATCAGATATATCTAAGATCTAATACTAGATATTCTATTAGATATATCTAATATCCAATATGACCCAGGAATGAAGATCATATATATAATAAATTTTTAAATTTATTAAATAATCTTTTATGTTTAAATCAGAAATTACTTGCAATACATTATTTTAAAACAGGGTAAAATCAGAAACAATCTTTACTATTTTCCTAAGGACAGCTAAATTTGCCATCAATATACACTAACATATGTTCCTCATCAAACAAAAGCACTATTGCTGTCATATGTTAACCACTGATACATACTTGAAACTATGAAATAGCTTAGTAATCTCTCTATTGGTATGCAAATAAAATTTTTATAAAATTTCAGAGATTCTCTCTCCATTCTTTGAAACTGTTCATCATTTCCTCAACTATTCTAAAGCCTTTGTTATTCCAATAAATTTTTGAATAACGGTATATAAAGTCTTTTAACTTTGATTGCAATTAATTTTAAGTATCTATGAGCAGAGAATTCACAGTTTATGATAGTAAATATTTTTAGCAAATAATATTGCATTTTAAAAATTTATTTCCATTTAAAACTATTCCACAGTGTTGTATAATAGTTGTTTACATGTTATAACTGGACATTTCATAATTTTGTCAGTATATTGAAAGAGCTATTTTCCCCATTGATTTTCATGCATCCATTGCAATGGAGAAACAGTAGTCACAGAATTTTACAGATTTATCTCAATATACAATTTACATATTTATAGATGTATTTTAAATGCTACGTTAATTCCTGTTTTGCTATTTTTAGAAAGTTAAGAGTTTTCCAGCAGATGTAAGGCCATGTTGTGAACAAAATAAAATCTTAATTCTTCATATGTGGATTATTATGCTGCACAAAATTTACCTTTAGTCAGTCTGAATAATGCTTTAGTAGCATGAAGTACTCTTTCTTATCAATGTTTATTACAATAATTAACAAATCTGGGAGCTGGTTTTTTGAAAAGATTAACCAAAATAGAGAGACTGCTAGCCAGACTAATATAAAAGAAAAGAGAGAAAAATCAAATAGATACAATAAAAAATGATAACAGGAATATCACCACTGATCCCACAGAAATACAAACTACCATCAAAGATTACTACAAACACTTCTATGCAAATACACCAGTAAATCTAGAAGAAATGGAAAAGTTCCTGGACACTTACACCCTCCCAAGACTAAACTAGGAAGAAGTTGAATCCTTGAATAAACCAATAACAAGGTCTGAAATTGAGGGAGCAATTAATAATGTACCAAACAAAAGAAGTCCAGGACCAGAGGGGTTCATAGCCAAATTCTACCAGAGGTACAAAGAGGAGCTGGTACCATTCCTTCTGAAACTATTCCAAAAAATACAAAAAGAGGGAATCCCCCCTAACACATTTTTTGAGACCAACCATTATCCTGATACCAAAACCTGGTAGAGACACAACTAAAAAAGAAAATTTCAGGCCAATATCCATGATGAACATTGATGTAAAAATCCTCAAAAAAATACTGGCAAACCAAATCTAACAGCAGATCAAAAAGCTTGTCCATCACAATCAGGTCAGCTTCATCCCTGGGATGCAAGGCTGATTCAACATATGCAAATCTATAAATGTAATCCATCACATAAACAGAACCAATGACAAAAACCACAGCTATTTATGACAAACCCATAGCCAATATCACACTGAATGGGCAAAAACTAGAAGTATTCCCTTAGAAAACTGGCACAAGACAAGGATGCTTTCTCTCACAATTCCCATTTAACAGTATTGGAAGTTCTGGCTAGAGCAATAAGGCAAGAAAAAGATATAAAGGATATTCAATTAGGAAAAATGAAGTCAAATTATCTCTATTTGCAGATGACATGATTTCATATTTAGAAGACACCACTGTCTCAGCCCCAAATCCCCTTACGATTTGAAGTTTCCTGAAGCAACTTCAGCAAAGTCTCAGGATACAAAATCAATGTGTAAAAATCACAAGCATTACTATACACCAATAACAGACAAACAGAGAGCCAAATCACGAGTGAATGCCCATTCACAATGGCTACAAAGAGAATAAAATACCTAGGAGTACAACAAACAAGGGATGTGAAGGATCCTTCCAAGGAGAACTACAAACCATTCCTCAAGGAAATAAGAGCAGACAAAACAGATGGAGAAACATTCCCATGGTTAGGAAGAATCAATATCATGAAAATGGCCATACTGCCCAAAGTAATTTACAGATTCAATGCAATCTCCATCAAGCTACCACTAACTTTCTTCACAGAATTGGAAAAAAACTACCTTAAACTTCATATGGAACCAAAAAAGAGAATGCAGAGCCAACACAACCCTAAGCAAAAAAACAAACAAACAAACAAACAAAGCTGAAGGCATCACGCTACCTGACTTCAAACTACACTGCAAGTCTACAGTAATCAAAACAGCGTAGTACTGGTACCAAAACACAGACATAGACCAATGAAACAGAACAGAAGCCTGAGAAATAACACCATACATCTACAACCATCTGATCTTTGACAAATCTGACAAAAACAAGCAATGGGGAAAGGATTCCCTATTCAATAAATGGTATTGGGAAAACTGGCTACCCATATGCAGAAAGCTGAAAATGGAACCTTCCTTACACCTTATACAAAAATTAACTCCAGATGGATTAAAGATTTAAATATAAGACCTAACACCACAAAAATCCTAGAAGAAAACCTAGGCAATACCATCTAGAACATAGGCATGGACAAGGACTTAATGACTAAAACACAAAAAGCAATGTCAAGAAAAAACAAAATAGACACGTGGGATATAACAAACTTCAGAGCTTCTGTACAGCAAAAGAAACTATCATTAGAGTTAACTGGCAACCAACAGAATGGGAAAAATTTTTTTCGATCTACCCATTTGACAAAGGGCTAATATCCAGAATCTACAAAGAACTTACACAAATTTACAAGAAAAAAAAAAGAAAAAACATCAAAAAGTGGGTGAAGCATATGAATAGACGCTTCTCAAGAGAAGACATCTATGCAGCCAACAAACATATGAAAAATACTCATCATCACAGGTCATTAGAGAAATGCAAATCAAAACCACACTGAGATAAAACCAGTTAGAATGGTGATCATTAAAAAAATCAGGAGACAACTGATGCTGGAGAGGATGTGGAGAAATAGGAATGGTTTTACACTGTTTTGGGGAGTGTAAATTAGTTCAACCACAATGGAAGACAGTGTGGTGATTCCTCAAGGATCTAGAAATAGAAATTCCATTTGACCCAGCAATCCCACTATTGGGTATATACCCAAAGGATTATAAAGACACATGCACACGTTATGTTTACTAAGGCACTGTTTACAAAAGCAAAGACTTGGAATCAACCCAAATACCCATCAATGATAGAATGGTTAAAGAAAATGTAGCACATATACACCAAGGGATACTATGCAGCCATAAAAAAGGATGAGCTCATGTCCTTTGTAGGGATATGGATAAAGGTGGAAACCATCATTCTCAGCAAACTGACACAAGAACAGAAAACCAAACACTGCATGTTCTCATGCATAAATGAGTGTTGAACAATGAGAACACATGGACACAGGAAGGGAACATCACACACCAGGGCCTGTCAAGGTATTAGGGGCTAGGGGAGAGACAGCAGGGGCTGTGATGATTGGGGAGGGATATCATTAGGAGAAATACTTAATATAGACGACGGGGTGATGGATGCAGCAAACCACCACAGCACGTGTACACCTATGTAACAAACCTGCACGTTCTGCACATGAACCCCAGAATTTAAAGTATAATAAAAAATAAAATCTATTCGTTTTAAAATTGAATTTTTTATTTTTAAAATAATGTTTATAAACTTTCTTATCTTTTGAATAGGAAATCTTTCTAAAGATTATCCTTTTTAGCATTCATAAATATAATTATTTGCTTTATTCTCTTTAAGTTTTATAAGATAAACTATGCTAATAAATTTTCTACTACCACACTTACCTTCAATTCCTGGGATAAATCCAAAGTTATCAAAGTTTGATATCATTTGTTATATTGCTTAATTTTTACATTTTACTTAGTATAGTCTTCATACTTTTTATACAGATTGTCCCATATATTTTCATATTTTACTATCAGTTTTTGTAGTGACATTAATTTCATGTTATTTTTTTAAGATGATTTATATTTCATCTTATGATTTAGTTTAGAATAATTTCTAAAACATTGGTATTATAACATTTTTAATAAGTTGTTCAGGAAGTCAAGTATGAAAATGTCATTTTAATGTCACATATTTAATCATATTACTAATACCATATGGCACAACTGCTCTATTAAATAGAATTAATTTGGATAAGTTATATAATGCTATAAAATTTGAGGTTCTTGTAGATTTTAGTGTAAAGCTCTTTAAAGCTCAAAGAAACAGATAATATTTTCTTTAGATCTTGTCTTTAAGAATTATAAAATGTATTCTATCACAAATAAAGAAATAAAATTTCAATTCTAAATAGAGTTGTAAAATAGTATAATCCCATAATCCATATATGAATGAATATTCTCTGTAAATATACTGAATATTTTTCAGAAGATTAAATTTACCTCTAACCTATTTGAATGTAATCTATTGGGAGGACTCAATGAATCTATACTATAAATATATTCTGCTGGTGATGCTGACTCCCACTTACTGATAGAAACTATTGTTCTGTAGAACACCTAACAGAATTTTACCTATTGTCAGCTATTTGAACATTAGTCACATATTAAAAAATGAGTTTTGTGATACTAATTAAGAGTACACTTTGCAAGAGAGACAGAAATACAAGGTGAATTATCAATAAATATTCATTTACTTTAAGCATAAATGTGAATGACATTGATCTAACGCAATCATGTTGTCACAATAAATAATAACCTAATTGTTCACAAGTATAGTATTCTTTAGAATGTTGTTATATTCAAGAGGAAGTTTCAGCTTTGCCATTGCATTGCCTGGAGAAAGGCATAAATCTAATGGGTGTGCTTTTGATTTTTGTTTGTTTATGTTCTTTACGTTTTACAGCTTAAATAGTAATAGCCAAAGGTCAAAGTATTTTTTATGGATTGATGACTGTATGGATAGAGGTTATAGTTTGCAACACAGCCAAATGTTGTCAACATTAATCCTTGGGAATGCCCTTTCCGAAGGTTAGCATTGCTTTTGTTACTATATCTCCATGCAAGTGTCTCAGAGCAGAGGCAATGGGGTGCATCCCAATTCATGTAGTATAATGCAGTCTATCTAAAAAAGGGAAGCCAAGTGTGGCATGACTGATAATTGAATATGTTTCTCTAAAAAAAAATCATGGCTGCAGAAGCTGATTTGCTAAAAGGGCTACCATTTCTTTCCAATCGATATGAGCTAATATCATTATACTTTCTCTAGACAGCTCAGGAATTATGTATTCCTTACTTAGAATGGACTTCAATGAGAGATATTTGTATTCATACATCATAAAATAGAACTTTTTATCCCAATATGGAATTATTAACCAGTATTCTATTCTTATCTGTAAAATAATTATCTTGTCATTTATTTTTATAAAATATTTCAACAAATATTAATTTAGCAACAAATTTAGTTTAACACTGAGCTAAAAGCTAAGAAATGCACAACAATTTCTGGAATCATTTATGAATTAGATAACCTTAGACCCATTTCCAAACAGAAATATTTTAATAAACTCAATAATTTTTATTAACTCTACTTCTCAATTGTGGTAGCTGATTCTAAGAAATAAAAGTACTTGAAAATTATACTAGTTAATTCCATTTGTATAAAATATGTTATTGAGGAAATCAATATTTTAGAGCCGAAAACTGCTTTTATACACATCTCAGTCGTTTTTATGCTATAACTGGAAATGTGCTGGAGTGGATTTCTCCATACTTTTTCTGTAAGAGAGATGTGAAGTAATAGGAGGGTATATTTTCTTTCTTGAAGGCATTGTCATTACATTAGTAGCACATCTGTGTGTAGCAGGCCCAGCGTAGAACCTGTGCTGCCACAATGCACATATGAGGCCACTGGGCGCATTGGAGAAGTATAATGCTTAAAGTAAATCTATCACCCTTATGATTTTCTGTGATGTACACTACATCAGTGAATAACTTAAAATAATTTTTATTAAGGTTTTTGTATTAGTAATGGTTCTCCAGAGAAGCAGTCATAAATAAAATAAAGTATGCAAATTTAAAAAATGAGTTTATAAAGCCAAATAAAATTTTAAATGTATATACTACAATGTGTAATATTATTAAGTGAAAAAGTAAAGTGCATAGCAATATGTTTAAGTGATTTCTGTTTGTGTATTTCAACAAGAGATTAAAAACATGTTCATATGTGAGATGACTAAGAGAAGGAAAATAAAGATCTCTCCTATGTTTTTTAAGTTTTGGTATTGATTTGCTGTACCCTACATGTTGGTTAAATTTATCATTTAAATTTAAAAATTTAACATATCAAAGGATTATGTCGGTTTTAATGGGTTCCTATGCTAGTCATTGTGGTAGATAAACACCAGACCAAGACATAAAATTCAGAGTGTTCAAAGCCTCTCTCTGTTTGAAAGGGCAATTCAGATTCTGATTGTAGTTTTATTTTACTGTCAAATAAAAGTAACATTACATAAATTATGAGAATGCATAATAATTAGGTAAAATTTAGTAAGTTACTTATGGAAATTTTCAATTAAGTTAACTTGAGGACAACAAAGCTGAGTTTTAAATTTATAGCAAACTGTATACTGTAAAACTGTAGAGTCTAACTAGGATCTAGGGAAACTACAACTAATTTAAATAGGCGTACAGCATCATTGCCACTCTGTACATATATAATTCTGAACCAGGAATTTTTTTTAAAGTAATCTACTTCTTTTAAGCTTCCATCATTTCCTTTAACAGTTAAATTTTTTTATGACAAGTTTCCTTTTACTTTTGGTCCAGTTACATCATTTCCCTTCTGGATTATGTATTTTTTTCTACCCATATGAAATTGAAAACAGGATTACCATATTTACCTAAGACATTTTATTATCAGTTTGACTGAGTTTACAAAGATTTTAAAAATTAAACGCAATTTAATTTAAACTAGCCAAATTGAAATATTTGAAATGATTACTATATTTTAACTGTCTACATATAAATACAAATTTAAAATCTTATTTAGATCTTCCTAAGGAGTTAAGTAATAATGAAGTTAAAAATCTTTTAATAGACAATTAAGTTTTATTTCATGAAGATTTTCACACGTAACTTAAAGCATAATAAATGCAAAAAAAAAAATACTTTGAAAATATTCATCATTATCTGTGGAAAATTAAATAGAATATATTCATAATACAAAGGTTTTTAGTTTTGGAATTTTTTTTTATTTAATATATATATATTTTTTGTTGCATTTTAGGTTTGAGGATACATGTGAAGAACATGCAAGATTGTTGCATAGGTACACACATGGCAGTGTGATTTGCTGCCTTCCTGCCCATCACCTATATCTGGCATTTCTCCCCATGCTATCCCTCCCCAACTCCCCACCCCCCACTGTCCCTCCCCTTTTTCCTCCCGACAGACCCCAGTGTGTGATGTTCCCCTCCCTGTGTCCATGTGTTTGCATTGTTCAACACCCGCCTATGAGTGAGAATATGTGGTGTTTGATTTTCTGTTCTTCTGTCAGTTTGCTGAGAA